>PISW01007093.1:0-66014 GCA_004023785.1 Mungos mungo
CTCTCTCTCTCTCTCTCTCTCTCTCTCTCTCTCTCTCTCTGTGCTCCCCTGCTCACACTCTGTCTCTCTCAAAAATAAATAAACATTAACAAAATTTTTTAAGCAGAGGGGCAGGCACCTCAGGGGGCCATCTGGAGAAAACCACCATCCACAGTCTCTTCTCTTAATCACAGAGCAGTGCCTTCATCTTCTAGGTCCTGTACCTTTCCTCAGATAGGCGCTATCCTGTCACTCTCTGTATCATTTGCCACATGCACCTCCAGGACTCCCTTCCCCAATAATCAAAGTAATTTTGAAACTCAACTCCCAGAGACACAAGTTCCATTTCTGTGTCTCATGCTAAGTAATAAGATCAGCATATTTTAAAGTTCCTTTTAATTCTTAATGTATACAAGTTTAACAGAGTTAACCCTTTTATGCACAGTGCACCCACCTGGCCCTCTGCCTAGTGCCTTTACAGCACAATGACCATATTTCTCTGAGCCTCTCCATTTAGAAGAGCACTTAGGTAACAGGAATAGCAATGTATTACTTAAAATAATCGATGCAGCAATAGCAGGAAATGGCCCACATTTGGAGGAAACCACGGATACCCCGGCACAGACTCCAAGAAACAGCTATAGTCTATAATGCCACGACATCCATTTTCACATTTTTGGTACTAATTTGATCACATGTTCTCCTTGGATCTGTGTTGTTCAGACCTTGTAATAACCTTGTGCAGAGCCATTTAGCATAGAAATGAGCTGCGAGTTAGCTGAATCAAGTTCAGCCTCAGACCAGCCATTTTCCATCAGTATTACAACTTACACAGGATTTAACTGCATCTCCCAATACATTTGGTTATCTGTGTCAACACTGTCCTTTCACTTGTTTACATGAGCTAGCTGAATTTTAGCAATAATGTCCATGTAACTTCACAGCAGAGCATGATCATGGTAGAATTCAGTTTCATCATAGAACAAATCAGTAAGAATTTTATAGGTATTTGCAGTGACGTTCCAACAGGCTTGGCCCTTGTCCATATACCAGATTATCACGACAGATGTCTTTATAATTAGTCACGACTCACTTATTTATCAGTCCCAATAAACTGAAGACAAAACCAGCTACCCTGTCTCAGTTTAAAGTCTCGTACTGAAACGAGTTTTCATTGCGTGTCATTATATATTGATGAGGACACACGGTTGTTCCAAACAGTTCCTTTTGCTCCCAGCTGATGAAGTTGATACATCTTAAAAGTTCATGGGCTTTGTTGCACCATATAGAGGCCTGGATAGGGCCTTCAGTCTTCACCACCACCCTACCTGCATGGTGATGCTCTTTCTTCAGTGCTGGGAGCCGCACTGGCCTTGCTGGATGGCATGGCCACAGTAAGGAAATGGCAGACGTTGCAGGGCTCCTGCCATGAGACGCGGAAACTGGCATCTCCTTCTGCTACTACAGCTCATGTGAAATTAAGCCTGTTTCTATTGATTAGGCCTCACAATGTTCCAAGTCATACTGATATTCCCCACACAGATACGTCATGGGAAGAAGCATATTCCCAGCTTTATAAAGAGGAATTTAAACAAAGCACTGCATATGTTTGTATAAAGGCCCTTCTATTGAGCTTCACAAACATAAGACATGAATAATAGGGGTTGAAAGAACACAAGAATAATATTTACTCTGGCCTGGAGGAAAAGAGCCTAATTTAGGAATAAGAAACAAACAAGAGCCAGGCATAAGTTACTGTGCATACATATGCTAATTTGGTGCCCATTGTGAGGATAGGTAGGAGTAATTAGAATTTAAACTCATATGCAAAGGCCAGCTCATCTAGAGTGCCTATGGCACTTCCACCTTCATCAAAGAACAAGGTTGACAAAAGGTTTATTTACTAACCATCGCAAATATCTTCTTCCTCTTGTGAGCCAAATAGAATGCCTCCTACCCTTGTTTTTGCCTGAATCTTAGCGTTATTGTTATAAACAAATGTGTTTGCTATCTGCTTCTCACTGAAAACACCTTTCTATCCTCTTAGTTGTAAGATTTACTACCAGTTCAAACAAATGTGTATGTTATCTGCTTTTCACTGAGAATATCCTGTTATTCTATGATGTGTAATTTACCTCATTGTAATTAGAATAGTTCTGAAGAAATGCCTCTGTAAAACCTGTTTCTGCACCCTTTTCAAAGCATCTTTATCACTGAGGATTATTTGTAAAAATTCCACTTTTTGATGTTATGTTAACACTTAAGTCTATAAGTAAAGGCCCAAAACCTGGCAAGCCAGAGAGATGCCAGAGAGATGTGAGAGAGAATGCCAGGTTGGTGACAAAGAAAGAAAGAAACTGTGGATCTCTCTCGACCCAATTTTTTCGCACATGCCACAACCCCTTCAGGGGACCCTCGGCCAGCCAGAGCAGGCCCCCGGCACTTCAGGTGACAAAGATTTGCCTTTTATAGGAATTCTAGCTTGTTCTTATACAACCCTCCATTGTCTGTTTTCTATGGAAATGTCCATAAAGGTAGTGATGTAAACCTTCCCTTGCTCCTGTCTTGTTCCTCCTGACCACCCTGGTGTCTTTCCTACATGGTCCTGGGACCCATCCATGCCTCCTTTTCAGGACCTGTGAGGACAACAAACGTTGTGCTTTCCTAAGATATCTCTGTGTCTCCTCACGTGGTCATATCTGACTCACCATCACATTTAAAAGTACAAAACACTTGGTCTGTGCTTGCATTTATTTCTTCATAGGAACATTGACAATAAGTAATTTTGAAAAGACCTAATATTTATCAAATTTGCAAATTTTATACCTTGTGCTTTTTGCATCATCTCAAATAATCTTTGCCTACCAATGGTCATGAAGACACTCATCTATTTTATTTTCTAAAGTCTATATGGCTTAGGGTAGTATATTTAGGACTAAAATATTCTATGTTACTGTGGCGTTTACTATAGCACAAGGTGCTATATATAGCACAAATGTCACCTGCCATATTTCATGAGGAGCAAAGTGGCTTTCCCCATGTTGATTTTTGGTCTCTTTCACATGGGCCTCTGTTTGTATAGCACTCTCCTCAGGGCGCCCTTGACCTCTGTGTTCCTCAGGCTGTAGACGAGCGGATTCAGCATAGGGTTGAAAAGACTATAAAACAGGGAAAGGATCTTCTGTTGCTCCTCAGGGTGGCGGGACTTGGGGGCCATGTACATGACGATGGCACTGCCAAAGTAGAGCCCCACCACGCACAGGTGGGAGGAGCAGGTGGAGAAGGCCTTCCTGCGCCCCTCCCTGGACTGGATCCTCAGGATGGCAAACAGGATGCGCGAGTAGGACACCAGCACCAAGCAGAGGGGCCCCAGTAAGATAAATACACAGGCTGCAAAGATGACAACTTGGTTGAGCCAGGTATCAGCACAGGCCAGCTTGAGGACAGACAAGATCTCACAGAAAAAGTGGTTGATTTCATGGGGCCCACAGAAGGGCAGCCTCAGGATGAGAATTAAATGGACCAGGGCCAGGAAGAAGCTAAACACCCAGGAAGTGATGGCCAGGACTGTGCACACTCTCCAGCTCATGATGACAGTGTAATGTAGGGGATGGCAGATGGCCACAAACCTATCATAGGACATCGCCACCAAAATCAGGCACTCTGTGTGAGCAAAAGCTAGATATAGAAAAGTCTGCATAATGCAAGGAACAAAGGATATGGTTCTTCTCTGAGTCACAAGATTTGCCAGCATCTTGGGGACATTGTTGGAAGCATAGGACATATCAACAATGGCCAGATGGGAGAGGAAGAAGTACATGGGGGTGTGCAGTCTGGAGTCTAAGCAGATAAGCCCTGAGATGACCCCATTCCCCAGAAGGGTGAGGGTATAGAAGATACAGAAAAGTCCAAAGAGAAAAAACTCCAGTTCTGGGTAAACCTGAAATCCCAGCAAGGTGACTTCTGTGATCCATGTCTTGTTGCTTCCCATGCTCCTTTGTCAGAGACAGACAGATCCACATTCACAAGATCAGAGCTCTAGGACAATCAAGAAACATAATATTACTAAATGTTACAAAATGAGTATTTTGAAATATATTACTCTGGATGGGTTTACTGTCATTTTTCTTTAGATATGTTACAAAGCAATGCGCTCATGTAAATCTGAAAAAAAAATCCCTTATCTAAGGAATGGCCGGATGTATATGTATACAGTTTGTTATAGATGATGTTACAACATAATATGATACATTATATACTACACCTAATATCGCATGCGCGCGCACACACACACACACACACATGCATATATATATGGTTTTGGAGGATTCAAGTGTTCTGGCTTCCCTTCAAGGGTGTGAGTCTTGATTATTACTGTATTAGAAGAGAGACAATCCAGACAGAGTATCTGCAATAGGAGGTAGTTTTGTCTCCCAAGTTTGCTTGTCTTCCTGGTCCAAGAGATGTTCTTTATATATGTTGCTTACTTATCCGTTTACCTTCACACATGCTTTTCTACCCATTTATTTCAGATTTGAGTGCCTTCTAAGTAAATTCAGTTTTATGATGTCTTTAAAACTTTGTAAGCCCCTCGTTTTCAGCTAATACTCCCTACAAGCATCTTCTGGTACCTCATTTCTACCTCCAGTGTTTGTGGTCTTATCCTGAAAGGGTTTTTGTTTTTGTTTTTGTTTTTGTTTTTGTTTTTGTTTTTTACTACTTTTATGACCATTGGATGCTGAAATTTGGACATAAGTGAAAGATTCATTGGCTGCTTGCAATGAACATATGTAAAGATCCTAAATTCAAGTAAATATGATGACATTTCTGCAGCTTTTTCAAGAATGAAACTCAAAACTGCCCTCAGATCTTCTTCACTTGTTACAATCCTGACTGCCCACTGCTGCTCTGAAGGGTTCTGGGCAGGCCACAGGG
This sequence comes from Mungos mungo, assembly GCA_004023785.1. Taxonomy (NCBI): domain Eukaryota; kingdom Metazoa; phylum Chordata; class Mammalia; order Carnivora; family Herpestidae; genus Mungos; species Mungos mungo. Next base: position 4,915 of record PISW01007093.1, read on the forward strand.
AGTGTGGACAGGTGGAGCATTGGTTGGATATTTATTTCCGGGGAGTTCCTCCTGGGAGGTGGCTAGGGAGGGAGAAATGGTCATGGAATGGGAGACGGTGACATTATGCTGAGAAACCATGTGACCTGATGCTGTCCCTTTACACTCTCTTCACGTATTTCCCAGAAACAGCTAGAACTATCTTTACTTTCTAAATAGGCAGTAGTTTCAAATCCAAGAGAACAGTTCCAAAATAATTTCATTGTTTCCTTTGTAAAACTTTAGATCCTCAAATTCATATTTTGAAATCAGGATTATATGGTATAGGCTTTTTAAACTACCCTTTCTCCTTAATATAATGAGCATTGTTCATGTATTGAAATAATATTTTATAGATATCATTTAAAACTAATGCAATATTCTATTTGAATTTATTTAAATTCTTATTGTTGAAAAATTTTTGGTTCTTAGTTCTCTTATGTTTACTAGCATTGAGATAAATATTCTTTCAAACTGAAGTTTTGTCTATATTCATAATATTTCTTTAGGACGTATTCTAACAGTCAAATTGCAGATGTTAAATATATAGACATTTGAAAGCTTGTGATACCTATGGCCAGCTTCCTACAGGAAAAACATACCAATTACTTCCTCTGACTTGAGAGAATTAGATTTCTCTCCCACATGGTCAGCAATACTAAGTATTATAAGTTATACACTTTGAAAATGGAATATGTGAATAGTTTATACAGTTTAAATTTATATTTCAGCACTTCTTTAATACATATTCCTGAGTGCAACATCTGCTCTGGCCTCTTTTAAGCTTCTTGAAGAACAGAGGAGGAAAGGTAGACATATTCTGCAAGGGATACAGGCAGTGATGATGTCAGGTGCTGTATGTCATCTACTCCTCACATTTCCCATTAAGGGAGAAATCTCTCTCCCCCAGATGCAAACACTGCAGGACACCTGTCCCTCTCTGCTCTCTATAGGATTTGTAGAACAGGAAACAGGAAGTGAGGATGCCCTTCCTCTGCTCTCATTTTTGGCCATATACATTTCTATTCCTTCAGGTTAATGCCTGCGGGAATATGAACTGTCCTGTTTAGGGGTGGGGATGGGCTAATGATTGTCATTTTAATTTGGAGAGACATTTTGTTAAAGATATAGACCATGTTTTCCAATAAACACCACTAATAAAACATCTATTTTTCATTTTTACCTGATTCCTGGGTCTATTTCTCTGTTTCTTCAGACCAGGAATAAGGAGACATCATAGTTGATTACCATCCCTAAAACACCAAGAGCAAAGAAATAAAATATTTGTTGACAGTGGGAGGTACAACGAAGAAAATAAACAGGGTAATATGATTGAAAGTCCCTTGGTTTGAAGGGGAGGGGAGTCCTTTAAATGGGATTGTCAGGAAAAAAAAATCTCTCTAAAAAGGAAACACATGAGTGGAATGTAAATGAAGAGGGCTTCAGTCTAAACCCAAAGTAGACTGTTCCTTGTACAGGAAACAGTAAAGACAAAATCCCTGGGCAGGAAGGACTTAGTGAGGTCTGGGAACAGAAAAAATCCTATGTACCAGAACCATGGTGATCAAGAGGATGTAAAATATTCATTGTAATCCTGCTTACACTAAAAAATAATTGGAACTGAAATAAAGGTTACAAGTTGGAGGTGGATTAAAATATTTGGTTCCTTTTATAACATAGAATATAATGCAGACATTTAAAGGGTTAATATAGATCTTGGGGTGCCTAGATGGCTCAGCCAGTTAAGCATCTGACTCTTGATTTTGGCTCAGATCATGATCTTATGGTTCAGGAGTTCAAGCCCTGCACTGGGCTCTGTGCTGACAACTAGCTCAGAGCCTAGAGCCTGTTTTCAAATTCTGTGTCTCCCTCTCTCTCTGACCCTCCCCTACTCATGCGTGCTTTCTCTCTCTCTCTCTCTCAAATAAATAAAAACAGTAAAAAACAAAAAAATTTTTTTAAAAAAACAGGAACACTGAAGACCACAGTAAAACCAGTACCCATAAGCAGACTCAGAAGTGACAGAGAGTTTAGGTATCATCCAGTCTAGGAAATCTTTCCATCAGGATCTTAGAAAAAATCACTTAGAATTCCCCTGCCTACTAGATAAGCCCTACTGGCTTATCCCAAGCCAGTTCATGAAGGCCCCCTCTTCCCCTAGATACTGTTCAAGGGATGCATACTGTTCACCTCTAATTCACTTTATTCCTATTCTCGTGGTTGACCAACATGCTTACTAGTAGACATGTTTGTGCACTGATATTGCAAATTTGAGAGACATTCAACCTCTTTGACATGAACTTACATGTCTATGCCTTTTGTGGATTTGGCGTTTCTCTTAAAAGGCGGTGGCCATCTTGGGCTAACTTCCTAGGTTTGGGGCGAACTTTCACTTCACTGGAGGTCCCAAGAAATAGCAGCAAATTACAATCAGTAAAATATCTTACAAAGTCACTCAAATATTACTAATTTTATGTGGGCTGATAGATCAACTTTTGGCTTATTTTTAAATTCATGCAAGGAGAGCACAGCTAAAGATGTACATGGAACTTCGAATTAGCAGATATGAAATGGGAAACTGTCCAGTTGTCTGGAGAATACATATTTAATGACAGAATGGAATATGGCATTTTGTGGACAAACCAAATATTGTGTTAATGGGTTGCAGTAAATCAAGCCAGATAGGAGGTCAGAGAGCTCCTAATGCCCAAGTCCTCCAGCAACATTTTGTAAACTTTTAAGTCTCTTCTTGAATAAGCACATCGTGTCACCATGGAAAGCAGGGCACAAGTAATGACAGAAAATTTGATAATGCCTTCAGAAAAAAGACTTGTATGCATGTCTTAGAGCTAATAAAGACACAGGAAGCAAGAAAGACAAAATTTCTTTCCAAAGATTGTCTTTGGATGAGTCCTAGGAGACCTCCTGGAGATGAAATGTGATAAGAGCTTCATATTATCAGGTAGGTGGGAGGAGGTAGGTAGGCTGAGCACAGAGCCTGTGCCCAGGACAGGCTCTCTGGGCCTGAGATGGAATCCTGAGAGTGGGCCGAAGAAAAAAAGCACAGTGGGCTCATCTGCGATGGGTCCCTCAGGCCAGTGACTAGGACAGCAGACACATGGATGCATCAACTATCAGGTTTGCCAGTCATTAGCTTCCGTTTCCCAAATGATTAGAATTGTTTGACTAATCCAAGTGCGCAATGAAAACAATCTGGAATTACAGAGTTTTACATGTAATTTTTTTCGTACGACATCTGAAAGAAACCGCTAGCATATTTCCAAAATGGCAGGAATGAATAAAGAGGCAAATAGAAGTCTTAGCAAAACAATTCGTTTCATCAAATGTGAACTACAGACAAACCATACATCATACCGGATGCCAACTGCCCCCTTTTATGGTTTTGTAGGAAGGTCACGAGGGCACCACTCTGTAATGATGGTTGTTGATCAGCTCATTTGCGGGACAAGGAAAATAGAAGAATACAATCTAAGGGGAGAGCATTTTTTTCCTTTTAAATATTGGCATGGCTGTGCCTTTTGAATTTCACAGCCCAAGAAGTCAGATTTGGTTTTCCTCTGAGAAAAAGCCTGTGGCAAATAACAAAGAGAAAAATATCGGCAGTGATTTCTTTTGGCGTCCACTCTAGCCGCATATTAAAGAGCTTCAGTGCACAGAATAAGGGCACGTTTCATGCTTATACTTCTCTGTTCTTCCCCAGCGTGAAAGTTCCCAGGGACTGAAAATAGCAAGACCCTGAACAAGGACGAAAGCAGCATCGTTAACAGTGCTGACCAGGGCAGCATCCCAATCTGCATTCTGCAAGGTGAGCTGTTTGCACTAGAGCCACTCAGTCTACGCCTCAATGCTGTTGTTTGTTTGTTTGTTTTTTAAGCACTCTGCACACCCAGAACAGAACCCAATGCAGGGCTCGAACTCAGAACCCAGAGATCAAGACCTGGGCTGAGATCAAGAAAAAAGACGCTTAACCAACTGAACCACCCAGGTGCCCCTCACCTCATTGTGTTCATCCATAAAGAAAGTGACAACAGATGTGTAAAGGACTGACGAGAAGGGTAAACGCGATGATATTGCCACATATCGGGAGGTAAAGGACTGCTGTGGCACATAAGGACATTAAACTGGCCTATAATAGGAGTTACATAAAGGTTAACTGTTGCTAATAGTATTAATAAGACCACAATGTCAAGAAAGCGTTCGAATCATCAGGATTAGCGATCCAACAAAATCGTGATGTTGTAAACTACATTTATCTTGCCTTTCCATTTGATTATTTTAGAGTTTAAATAGAAAACCCACCACTCTTGATTCAGATTCTGTGTCTCCCTCTTGCTCTCTGCCCTTACACTTGCTCATGCCGTGTCACTCTCTACCAAAAATAAACATTTAAAAAAAAATTTTAAAAAGGGGCACCTGGATGGCTCAGTCAGTTAAGGAGCCAATATCAGCTCAGGTCGTGATCTCACAATTTGAGTTCAAGCCTACTTCAGATTCTCTCTCTCTTTCTCTCTCTCTCTCTGCCCAACCTCCACCCACACTCTGTCTCTATCAAGAAGAAAAAAAGAAAACACGTCACTTTAATTTTATTTCTGTTAATGTTTTTATATGCTGAGTTAAAAAATTAAGTTTCAAACAGATTTTTTTAAAGAAACGGAAACATCTTTAAAGGAAACTCATTCCTGGATTGAAAATGAAAACACATGTTTTAAAACTCAAATATCTCTAGGAAGGAAAGGAGGCTGTACTTTGGGTATTTAGCACTGACCCACAGCGAGAGTATGTGCTGATCACTCTGACGGAGCGTCGTGGCGTGTCAAAGCTGGGGTTCTGGAGCAAATTTCACACTTACTCGGAAATTATTTACCATCTTCCAACCGTTACTTCAAGAGTCAGCTTGAGCCTAAATGAGCCGCGGAGTGTAACAAACAAAAGTGGATTCGGAGCCCAACTGCCTGAGTTTACCACCCGACTTTGCTGCGTATGTAGTTTTGTGACCTCTCTGAGCCTCTCCCGCAGCTCCACCAGCTGCAAAGTGGGGTGAACCATAACCCTACCTCGTGAGTTAACTTACATAAGACATTCAGTAAGTGCTTAACAATTTAGGGATTCGGAAGCCACCATGCAGAGTAATTTCTGGATCCAATAATTATAAGCAAACATGTTAAGAATCACAATGTTCCTGCACTAAAACAAGGAACAAAAAGAGAATGGGTACATCACCAGACCTGGGTTTCCCTTGTAAGAGAATGCCATCTGTCCCCAAGGTAAGCCACCAGCTGGTCCTGTTGGGGGCAGACAACGCTTCCAAGTGTCTGCAAGGGCAGGCCTGTAACAGGCTGGGAAGGAAGATCTGCCTCGGGCCAAGTAACCACTCACCTGTGACTTCAGGATTCTTATTTGTAAGGAGAGGCACCTGGGCCACGTGACCTCTGGCGTTCTTTGTAGCCATTTAATCAGATAGTATTCTATAGGCTGATTCCTCCTCTTCTCTCACAGTCAAGAGAAAGCCAAGAGATGCCACATGAGGACAATGAGGGGAGTGGGGAGAGATGGTCCTAGAGTGTCAGAGGCAAATAGGTAGTGCTACCTAGAGATCCCCCCCAGGACTCTAGTTCTGAAGGTAGGCTTAGGGCCACACATGGAAGGTAGTTAGTCACCAATGCCCGGAGCCAGGCATTTCATTTCATTTCATTTCATTCCCACCCCCTTTCCCCTTATCCCACCCATAAACCCCTTCTAGGGGCTGATGAACCACATTTACTTACAGTGGTATAATCTGCATTCTTTTCTTCAAACATGGCCTTGGGCTTAGAAGAAACCTCAATGGGAAGGACCAAAATTGACTCCTTCCTAAAAGAGGTCTCATCTGGAGGGGAAACCCATAGACACAGTTCCCATGGCAGAGCCTGATGATAGATTTACTTCTGCAAGTAAGGGCTCTGTTCTGTCATTTAAACCCCACTCCCTCCCCGCAGACACAAATAATGATTCAGAGGACAGAACCATGTGGCATCCCATCCACTCACTTTTCTCTCAGCAGGTGAACCACTAAATGTATTTCCCATGTGTATTCATTTTGCTCTTTCAGTGTCCCCTGGGGATTTTTATGTGCACGTTTGTTTCTGTTTGCTTGGGGTTGGGGGAGTCCGGATGTCTCTAAACTAAGCAAGATCCTGGCACAGAAAATAAAAAATTCGAGATCATGTCATAAATTAATTTCTCTCAATATGTATTTTACCAGCCTTAAAATTGTTCCACACTGTCATTCTTCCTGTTTGTAGAAGAGAGGCTGTAATTTCTTGATCTCTCATGGTTGGGGTCCCATGGACCCTGTTAAGACATCATCTCAGAGAAATAAGTGTCTCCCAATAGAGAAATGTTATTGCCAGATAATCACTGAACATTTCTGACTTACCAGTATTTTTTACTTGGCAATTTAGATACATTTTTCCCTTAATTTTCTTTTTTTTTTAAATTTTTTAATGTTTGTTCTTTATTTTTGAGAGAGAGAGAGAGAGACGCAGAGCATGAGCAGGAGAGGGGCAGAGAGAGAGGGAGACACAGAATCCACAAAGCAGGCTCCAGGCTCTGAGTTATCAGATCAGAGCCCAACCCAGGGCTTCAACCCATGAACAGTGAGATCACAACCTGAGCCAAAGTCAGTCGCTTAACCAACTGAGCCACCCAGGCGCCCCTCTCCCTTAATTTTCGGAAGTTTATCTTCCATTTCAAACTTACTGAGATTTCTGAACCACACTTTGATTCTTCATCGTGGGTCAAGACCTACAGTTAAAATGAATTTCTCTCTCCCTCAGTCTCTCTCTCTCATCCTTTCTCTTGTGTGCTAAGTGAAGTTTGGTGCTATGAAAGTCCTTTTACTTCTAACTTCCAGAGTGTCTGTCTAAAGTGTCAGTTCTTAAACTGTGATAGAAAAGTCACTTCCACATAAAAGTAATGTATTTAATCTATTGGACAGCACAGAAATACATACTTAAGGGGAGGCATATTGGAGTTATTTCTTTTCTTAAAATAATCTGGGTCGGATAGAACCTCACTCCTTGTGCCTCCTCATTCTTCAACACACATTCTGCATTTTATTCAAGTACTACTCCCAGATAGCTCCCGCTCTTGAAATGCTTATTCCTTGTTCCAACTCAATTTTAGCCTTGCAGTGCCCACTTGACGTCAAACATAATCCTTCAAAGCATTCAGGGGGCCCTTGTCACCTTTCCAAACCCAAATTGGTCTCCCTTCTCTGGAAGACCAAAAGCACTTATTGTAACATCCTTCAATGCTGTGCTTAAATAATTTTACACTTGTCTTATTTTTATTGTTTGTCTTACCTGTATTTTACATGGAAAACAAGATTGTTACAGAAAAAAACATTTCACTCACCAATACTCAGGCAGAACCAAGGATAATAAGTTGGTGGATTCTCATTCAAATGTGTATGTTTACCACTTTTATTTCTTTCAATTGAACAATATGATGATATTTAACACAGTGTATTGTGGATACAAAGGGGTGTCCATGACTTGTCTCTATTGTTTCTAATCTTTGAAGTGGAGAAAGCAAAAGCATTTCTTGTGAAAAATCCTAGACTTCTTTCATTATCAACATTTCTATTGACTAATATTTTATATTTTAGTAAGAATAGATATTATAAGGCATACTTAGTTCTGTCATTAATGATGGACCTTTATTAAGGAGGGTCAGTATAGAGATAGAAATGTTTGCAGATCACAAATACAATACCCACTGCTGCACCTAAATATCATTTTAATATTTTGCCATTTCTGAGACAGGAAATGCTCCTGCAGAGGGCATGAGTCTGTTTTGTTTCATTTCCTGTCTTCCTTCCTTCCTCCCTTCCTTCCTCCCTCCCTCCTTCCCTCCTTTTCTTTCTTTCTTTTCTTTCTTTCTTTCTTTCTTTCTTTCTTTCTTTCTTTCTTTCTTTCTTTCTTTCTTTCTACCTAGCACATAGAATTTCATTGGGGTATATGAAGAAGATAAAATAGTATAAGCGACAATAAGAAATGAGAAGTGTTGATGACTGTTTTCATCATGACTCCTACCATGATAAACATTTCTAACTGCATGAAGCTATTGAAGGGTGCACTCCTTCAAACAAGGGGAGCACACTGAGAAAGAAGAAGACATGAGATTAACAAACTAAGGAATATAACACATTGCCAGGGAGCAACCAGTCCAGATAAAAGGAGCATGGAAATCTCCTGAAAGATGGATATATTATTTGAGGTGGCTGATGGGAATTGAAAAATATAGAAAACCTTAGGAAGGGGGCTAAGAGTCCAAGTAGAGGAAAAAACAAGACAATTAATATCACCTTTATTACTTGCACCTATAAGGTGTTAATTGCTATATACTTCCTGCTTAGAAATAAGATGAGGGAAAATACTGGCCTAATAAAGAGTTTTCTTTTTAATTTTTAAGTTGATTTATTTTTGAGAGAGAGAGAGAAAGCATGGATACATGGGTGGGACACAGAGAGGGGGAGAGAGAGAATCCCAAGCAGGCTTGGTGCCATCAGCACAGAGCTCAATGTAGGGCTTGAACTCACCAACTGTGAGATCATGAAACCAAGAGTTGATGCTTAACTGACTGAGCCACCCAGGTGCCCCAAGAGTTTTCTATACAAGCTTGTTGACACCGCTGATGTGCTATGGATAAATGGCTTCCAGGGGGTATTGTTTCCTCCAGCAGATTTTTCCAGAAATTGTGTCTCTGTGGTTGAGTTGATCAATAGGACATTGCACCCTGCATTGCACCCTGCTCAGGACTGGAGAGTGGGTGCTGACCACCACTATACTCCCTAATCAGCGTTTATCATAGACCAGTAATGTGTCAGACCCTAAGGAAAACAACTAATGGAGACAAAATCTGCATTTCACTTGCTCACATTCTAGTGGTAAACAAAAGAGCTGCACTCATATTACCTTTTTTCTTAAATGTCTCCATGCTTTCTTTTTTTAAATAATATTTTTTAATGCTTATTCATTTTTGAGAGGAGAGAGAAAGTGCAAGCAGGAGAAGGGCAGAGAGAATCCAAGGCAGGCTCTGTGCTGACCGCAGAGAGCCTGATGCGGGGCTCAAACCCACAAACTGTGAGATCATGACTTAAGCTAGAGTTGGACTCTTAACCAACTGAGTCACCTAGTCTCTATGCTTCTTTACCAGTCTCTCTCTCCACTCACTTTTAGGGGGGGAAATGGATTTTTTTGTTGTTGTAAAAAGGAAATGAGCTCCATACATAAAAAATCAATCCTGATAAGTACAAAGAAAAAAATTTTAATTATTCCATGTTAAAGCACTCAGAAATAACGATTATGGCTAAATAGCTCAAGAAGTCTCAGAGATTTATTCAAGTACATAAATAAATTCAGGGCTAATTGAACAGATAGATGAATAAATTAACAAGATGTAAGCACATGATATTTTAGGAAAGTATTTTGACTATTTTGTGTAAAAAGATTATTTCCCCAAATGAAAATTTGGTTCAGTTCAGAAAAATATATTTGGTTAGTAGACTCCCACATATCTCTGTGTGTTCAGATAAATATACGGAGGGAAGGATAAGTAGACAACATTTTAATGAGAGTTGGTTCATACTCTTCATATTTTTAAGTATAGCAGAAGGAAAAGTAAGTTTCCACTATGTAACTAAAATATTTATTCTAATTCAGAATCCTTTTCTTAATACAATCTCCTTGATATAACATTTTTTCATTATATTTAGAGGTTGTAGCCTTTAAGTTTTTTAACATTATGCCTTATTGTGAAAGAGTATTCATTGGATTCCCTAATACGATGAATAAGATTACTGCACTTCAGTTTCCTACTCGGGATTTCAGAAATCTTGTGTCAGAATTTGAATCATTAGCAGATACTATTGGTTGTCTGCCTTATGGTCATTGCCCCTTCCTTGCTGAGCTAGTACTGATATTCTTGAGGTATTAGGTAGTAAACTTATCAGAGAAAGTGGGTCTCATGATTAAACCATAAAGGATCTAAGCCAAGCTCTCAATTTCATTCTCTTTGTCAGTGACTGTTTAGAGATCACCATTGGGCTCAACACTGGCCAATGAAATACAAGGGAAAATCTGCTGAGAGGGAGTGACTCTATGTCAGAAAATTTTCTCACCCAAAACATCTGAAAATAGCTCATCTACCAGGTGGACAGGAAAGAGAAAAATCTCCATTTTACCTTTATTCCTAAGGTCTATTTATTTTATTAAGTGATTTGGGTACAAAGAGAAACGGGAGTGAAATGATAGGAAATCACATGTGGGATTCTGATATATGCTGGTCTTTGAGGAGATGATGTCTGAGACCCACTAAGTTAGAACAGGTAGACGAGGACTCCATGTCTTGTCTTTCCAGTCTTTTTAGGCCCTTTATCAATTGATAGACATTCTTAATTTCAATCTAGTCAAATTTATCAATACTTTCTTTTGTGATTAACAATCTTGGATATTATTTTAAACACCCTTGCCCTTCTTATCTTTTAAAAGCTTTATATATAGCTCGTGTTTGACACTTAGGTCTTGAAAACACTAAGAATTGAGCTTTCTGCTTGATTGAATATCTACATGGTTCCTCAAGAGGGCCGGCTCTCACCCAAAGCCCTTCCTGTCCCCCACTGAACGGCCATGCTACAGCTCTAACACGGCAAGTGACATTTTATAAAGGTGCGAACTGGCTTCAGTGCTTTGTACACTGTTCAGTGTATTTACGGGTCGGTGCCTGGATGAGCAGAACTCTGTCTTATTTACTGGCACTTTAAGGCACACCGGAGAATTAAACACTTTCACCTCATTTTCGTCTTTTTAAATAGTACTTGGGCTAGCCTTGGCCCTTTGCATTTTAGAATCAGCTTGTGAAATTCTGCATCTACCCACACCACTGGAATGTTGTAGGATATTGATTCAGACTACATTACGCATATTAATCAACTTGAGGAGATTGGATCTTTATAATATTGTTTCCCAATCCAAGAAGTTGGCATTTTTCATGTTGTGTGCCTGTGTATTTATTTACCAACCGAGCCACCCAAGTACCATCAGAACTTAATAAAGCTTTCTAATTTTGTCCTTATAGGTTTTTGTAAATTGTTAAATTTATTTCTTAGCATTTAAAATGAAGTCCTATAGTTTCTACTAGCATTTTGTAAAATTTCATTTCAATTATTTGTTGTTATATAAAAATGTAATTGATATTCATATTGATTTTGTACCAAGCTACTTTGCTAAAGTTTCTTAAATTTTAATAATGTATCAAAAGATTTCTTTGGATTTCCTACATCTGTAATCATGTCATTTGTATATGATAACAGTCTGTTTATTCCTTCGCAAATGTGTGTGTACACATATATTTGTCCTTTTTGTCTAACTGTACCAGTTAGGGTCTCTAGTAAAAAGGTGAAAACAAGGAAAACAAGTGGTGGTTGGTAGTCTACATCTTTAACTTATTTTTTATCTTACAGGGAAAGGTGTTAGCATTTCAGCAGTAAGAATGATACCTATTATAAGTGTTCTTTTGTTTTCTGGCAGATCCTTTTAGGAATACTTACTGTTATACTAGGTTGTAAAGAGTTTTATCCTGAATTGATGTTGAATTTTGTCAAACACTTTTTTGGATCTAGTGATAGATATCTTTTAATTTGTTAATGTGGCAAATTATTCTCATTGTTTTAATGTTAGACAATTTTTGCATTTGGAAGATAAAAACTTTATCAAAATGTAATATTTTGTGGAGTTATTTTACTAATATTTTCTTTAAGATATTGGCATCTCTATTAATGAATAGGATTAGACTACAATTTTCCATCTCATGTTTATCTCAGGTTTTGCATTAATGGCTTAAATGATAAGAGTATTTATATTCTCATTTTATAAGAAATCCAAAGATAAAGACTACTGAGTTTGTTAAAATAAGGGACTCAAAAGGGCATTCAAGGACCCAGGATCCTGAAGAAAAGCTCAAAAGCTCAGAATACTCCAAACCATCCCTCACACTGTTGTTTTCTTCCTCAGAAATCTCCTCAGGGCACCCTTCACCTCAGCATTCCTCAGGCTGTAGATCAGTGGATTCAGCATAGGATTGAAAAGGCTGTAAAATAATGATAGAATCTTTTTTTGTTCTTGAGAATGGCTGGACTTGGGGGCCATGTACATGACAATGGCACTGCCAAAGAAGAGCTCCACCACACACAAGTGGGAGGAGCAGGTGGAGAAGGCTTTCCTGCGCCCCTCCCCAGACTGGATCCTCAGGATGGCAAGCAGGATGTGCGTGTAGGACACCAGCACCAAGCAGAGGGGCCCCACCAACACAAACACAGAACCCACAAAGAGAACAATTTGGTTGAGTCTAGTGTCAGCACAGGCCAATTTAAATACTGACATGATTTGACAGAAAAAGTGGTTGATTGTTTGTGGCCCACAAAAGGGCAACCTCAGAATGAGTGTAATATGGACCAGAGCCAAGAGGAAGCTGAATATCCAGCAAGTGGCAGCCAGGATGGTGCACACTCTCCAGCTCATGATGACAGTGTAATGTAGGGGATGGCAGATGGCCACGTACCTGTCATAGGACATTACCACCAAACTCATGCACTCTGTGACAGCAAGGGCTAAATACAAAAAGGTCTGAAGTAGGCATGGAGCGAAGGAGATGGTTTTCTTCTGCACCATAAGATTTGCCAGCATCTTAGGGACAATGCTTGAGGCATAGGACATGTCGACGATAGCCAGGTTTGAGAGGAAGAAGTACATGGGAGTGTGCAGTCTAGAATCCCAGCAGATGAGCCCTAGGATCATCCCATTTCCCATCAGGGTGAGGCTATAGAATAGCAAGAAGAATCCAAAGAGGAAAATTTCAAGTTTGGGGTCAACCTGGAATCCCAGCAAGATTACTTCTGTGATCCATGTCTGATTGCTTCCCATGCTCTTTTGACAGATAGATACAATGCCACTTGTAGGACAGGAATTTTGGAGCTGAGTGGTAGAAAAGGAAAAAGGAATGATCTGTTCATACAGAGTGAGAATTTATGCAGAGGCCACAAATCAGTAATTCACAGATCCAATCCAGTCCTAAGTGTGTGATGTTGATCTGTACATTTGGCTTTCAGAGGTATTTAACAAATTTAGTTATTTTTCAGTATTAAAAATTAGTAGACTTCACATGAAAATTGGGGTCTCTAGCTACTTTTCCAAAAAATAGAAGAAATATCATTTCTTGAAATTCACTGTAATCAATAATCAGCTGAAAAAAAAAAGAAGAAAAAATGACAAAGCATGCTCATGGCCACAGAAATGGGTACTATCATTCCAAAGTATTTATTGGCACAGAGAAGATACTGTATAACACTAATGGGAAAAATCCACCAACAAGATAAAATTCAGGATCTATTTCCTAAAAAAAGACTTAGAAAACTTCAAATAGTGCTGGGAGCCGCACCAGCCTTGCTGGATGACGCGGTCACAGTAAGGAAATGGTAGACTTTGCACTGCTCTTGCCACAGGTGACGGAAGCTGACATCTCCTTCTGTTAACTGATTGCTCATGTAAAATTAAGTAGGCCTCACAATGTTCCAAATTAGACCGATATTCCCCAGATACCTCATGGGAAGAAGCTTATTCCCACCTCTATAAAGAGGAAGTTAAACAAAGCACTGCAGATGTTTGTCGAAAGGCTCTTCTATTGAGCCTCACAAACTTAAGACATGGAAAATAAAGGGGGTTAAAGAACACAAAAATAAGGTTTACCCTGGACTGGAGAAAAGGCCTAATTTAGGAATAAGAAACAAGAGCCAGGCATGTTACTAGGTATACATATGCTAATTTGGTGCCCATTGTGAGGATAGGTAGGAGTAGTTACAACTTACACTCATATACAAAGGCCAGCTTGTCTAGGGCGCCTATGGCCTATGGCACTTGACCTTCAACATCAAAGAACAAGGTTGACAAAAGGTTTACTTACTAACCATCATGAATATATCCTTCCTCTTGTGAGCCAAATAGAATGCCTCCTAGCCCTGTTTCTGCCTGAATTTTAGCATCATTGTTATAAAATGTGTTTGCTATCTGCTTCTCACAGAAAACATCCTGCTATCCTCTTAGTTGTAAGATTTATTACCTATTCAAACAAATGTGTATGTTATCTGCTTTTTACTGAGAATATCCTGTTATCCTATGATGTGTAAGTTACCTCATTGTAATTAGAATAGTTCTGAAGAAATGCCTCTGTAAAACCTGTTTCTGCACCCTTTTCAAAGCATCTTTATCACTGAGAATTATTTGTAAAAATTCCACTTTTTGATGTTGTAAGTCTATAAATAAAGGCCCAAACCTGAGGAGATAGGAGATGATAGAAGAAGATGATGCCAGGAAGATGATGCCAAGAAAGAAAGAAACTGCATGAATCTCTCTCATTTTCCCATCTGCCGCTACCCCTTCAGGGAGCCCTGGACCAGCCAGAGCAGGCCTCTGGCAAAATAGAAAGGAACTTCGGGGCAGCTGGGTTGCTCACTTAAGTATCTGACTTGATTCCAGCTCACAGTTTGTGAGATCAAGCCTCACATGGGGCTCTGTGCTGACAGCACAAACCTGCTTGAGATTCTCTCTCTCCCTTTCTCTGCACCTCCCCACCCCAAATAAATTAATTAATTAATTAGTTAATTAATTAATTAAAAAAAGAAAAGGAACTTAATCTGAGAAAGAGTATTTACAAACTTATAGAATTATTATACCTAATTAATGAAATATTAAAAGCTTTTTCTCTGAGCTAGGAAACAAGCCTACTGTGCTCCCCTTACACTATGTCTATTTAACATTGACTCTATAACTAGCGAGCAATAAAGCAAAAAGAAAAAAATGAAAGGTGTAAGAATTAAACTGGAGTATATAAAATGTTGTTATTCACAAAAAACACAATTATGTATGTAGAAAAAAATTTTAATTTATACTAAACTATTGAAATCAATGAGTGGTTTTATAAAACTCTGAATTCAAGGTCAATGCACAAAATGAAGGATATTTATTTGTGGGCATGTATATATGTCTGTGTGTGTGTGTGTGTGTGTGTGTGTGTTTATAGGTTGGAAAATTTGTGAAGTTCCAAATCTCTCCAAAATGATCTATACTTTCAATGAAATTCAAATCAGAACCCCAGCAAGTTTTTTTAATGTGTGGAAATTAATAATCTTATTCTAAATGTTATATGAAAATGCGGAAGGTCAAGGACACCCATGGAAATCTTGAGAAGGAAGAATGAGGTAAAAGGAGTTAATCCATCAACTACCAATACTAGCCCTCAGCCACAGTGATTAAGTCAACATGGTATTGTGACACAGAGACCAATGGAATAACTCGATTGACTCAGAAATTCAGAAGCGCACACACACACGCATGTGCACACACTCAAGTGCATGCATATGATCTACAGCAAAGGTGGTTCTGGTATTTGGGGTACATGATGCCGTGTCAGTTAACTATCCATGTGGAACAAAACTACAACATGGCCCCTATGACACATAATACACAAAATAAATTTCAGGTAGATTTTAGATCTAAATGTGAAAGGGAAGAACAAACTTGCTAGAATAAAAATTAGAGAATCTTAGAGATTGTCTCATTACAATCTTAAACACACTGACTAGATTCCCTTACTTTTCTTTTTGCACTTTTAAAATTTAAGAACAACACATTTTCACTTTGGTTTAAAAAAAAAAAAACTTCTTGGGGCGCCTGGGTCTCTCAGTCAGTTGAATGTCTGAGTCTTGATTTTGGCCAAGGTCATGATCCCAAGGTCATGGGATCCAGACCCGTGTGCTTAAGAGTCTTTGTTTCTCTCTCTCTCTCTCTCTCTCTCTCTCTCTCTCTCTCTCTCTCTGTCCTTTTTCCCTGCTCACATGTGCACTCTCTCAAAAAATAAAAATAAATTTTAAAAATTAATAAAGAAACATTTCTCAAAAGTGACTTAATAGAATAAGAGTGCATTTAAATTCTTTAAATTTTATAAAGCAAATGTTGCCACTGAACATGGTACCAGATACAGAACAGAGGTGAAACCGTTTAGTAGCAGTGGTTTTCTCCAGATTTCCACAGGCTATACTATCCTCTAAACTTTACTAAGTGACAACAGAAGTCACCTAATTCCATTCTAGGATCTGACAAAGAGTTTCCCTAGGATGAGGACTCCCGTCCCTGAACAGTAAGCCTGGAACACCAAATAAGACCAAGAGAATCAGGCCCCTCTCCCAGCTTCACTGATGGAGAAAAAATAATAATGGAACTTTATCCAACAGCTATAGGGTGGCTCCCTCCCAATGATTAACACCTCCCTCCTGGGCGGCTTATAACAGGAGCCCCATCGTTCTCACTCTCCTGGTTGGAAAATACCTGTAAGATGTAGTAGGAGCAGGTAGTTCAGCGGGGAAGAAATGACAGGTCAAGAAGACTTGCATAAGACCTCTGGCTTCATCTTCTTCAACTATAAAAGAAGGCTAAAGGATTAGATCCCTCCTAGGATCCTTTCCATTTGATACTATGAGTCACAAACATCTAATTCCACCAGGTGTGACTTCCCATAGGTGTGACTGGGGAGGGGCTGTGACAACATGAATACCAGCTAACACTGTGAGATCCCCCCCACCAACCATAGTGGGAGAAAGAGGTCTTCACAAAGGTGACTCTTCCTTCTTTTTAAACCTCATGATTTCTGCCAGCCTTCTGTCTTGCTCTTCTGTAAACTATCAACCAATTATACATAATGATTTGTACAAAGGGGAATGCTATTTCTGGTATATCTCTTAAACTGGGCCAGAATGTACAGGAAAACTCACAGAGATAGGGGAATGAGTCACCAGCTCCCTGAGGCAGGTTTGGTGGATATCCTTTCTCCTTTGACCAACAGGACAGTACTCAGGAATGTGTGAGCAGTGTCTGGATATAAGGGCTTTGTACTCTGATCACCTAAAACCAACCCAGTTCACAGAGACATACCTGTGGCATCTGGGGAACACATTACAAAGCATCTTCACACATTCTTCATCTTCTCTAAGGAGTAGTGTAAAACCTGCCCGGAGTTCTCCAGCTTTATTATCCGTGTGTGTGTGTGTGTGTGTGTGTGCACCTGTTTAAGCAGAAAAGTGAGAACTCAAGAAGAACGGCATGAGTGATCCTCCTCAGAAGGATCTTGGCCTGAAATGTAGCTGATACAAGTCATACTTAATGGCTTATGTCACACAGTACAAGCCTTAAGCATTTGGACTTCTTAGGTACTTGATTTTCAAGTGCACCTGGGTCCAAGTCCCCTTTTGGAATGGTTTAAATGTTATGGTGTAAGTGCGCCTCCCCTGAGGCTTGTTAGAGACACCTACAGTCAAAGGACTGTATCCTCCCCAGGGAGTGAACTACCTGTCTGCTAATACGTGTCACTGTAAAGTGAATTATGAAAAATTTCCATTGCAAATGTTTATTTTTCCATGGAAACTCACAGAGATTGAACCCTGTTCCCTCTGTGCTTTCTTGTCTTCCTTTGATTTCAGGCCACTCCCTAAATATTTCTTCCTTTTTTTTTTTTTAACATTTATTTTTCCATCACACACTTTAGAGAAGTAATTTTAGTGTCTCTGTTCTAAGCCTTTAGGTGTTGGATTGAATTTAAATAGTGAATGACTTTCTGGTTTTCGGGAGAAAAACACAAAACCCTGATGACTCAGACTCCTTTAAATTCACAGCAATCACATCAATTTGGCTCTTGTTGCTGCCAGAGCTCATCCTGTTTCCTGTTTCCCTAGTCTCCTCTCCAGGTGATTTTTCTTATTTTCTCTCTTTAAGCCTCCCAGGAGTCCTCCCACCCACAGTCCCAGCTACTGACTGATAGTAACTGAGAACACAGAAGAATCAAATGAGAACTTTGCACAATCCTGTCTAAGACATTGACGGAGTTCCTGGACCTGCACTTATTCCCAGCTCCTCTGCTGTTATTGTGAAGTTACTGATTTGTCCATCATGAAAGACAGCCCGCCACTTATGCCAGGAATCCCCACCCTCCTGCCTACTCAGAAACTGTTCTCCCACAATTTGTCCCAAATGCCTTTGCTCCTATTTCCTTAAACATATCTAGTCAGACTGTGAGACTCTTTGTCTCAAAAAAACCCCCAATTATCTTGACTTAGCTAAACCCAATGATGGGTTCTCTGTCCTTATCTGACTTGAACTGCCAGCAGCATTTAACACAGTCCATTGCTCTCTCTCTTTGAAACACTCCTTTCCCTTGACTATCATGGTATTCTGCCTCCCCCCCATCCCCCCAACCGGTGGTCCTTATACTTTTCTGGCTGCTCCTTCTCTGTCTCCTTGGCTGGTTTCTCCTCATCACCCATGTCTATGAACACTAGCATTTTTCAAGGTTTGTTCTTTGTATCTATTTTCTGACCACTTTCTATGGGACCTCATCAGTCCTAAGGATTTTACATGCTGATAACACTTAAATTAATATGTTCTGCCAGTCCTCTTCCCAAATACAGTGTTCCTAGTACACATCTGTGTGAATCAGCAGTGTCCACGGACCTCCTATCTCAACAGAGTAAATCCATCATCATTAAAGCCACTTACAAGACTCCAACTGTAGGCTTCCCTCTCATGCCTTCCCTCGGCCATCAAGAGTGCCTGCCTTATGTAGAGACCGTTCCCCAGTATATGTTTAGAAATGCACTTCTTTATACCCACACCTTCTATTCTCTTTCTCACTTCCCTTCCCTCTCTTTGGTGATCACTATCACTTTATATACTTTTTTACATCGCTAATCAAACATTTAAAGTGCTCATTGTATTCTCAGATGTTGACAACATTTAGTCTTAATTCTACAATGTAGATTTTAGAGTTTAAGAGTACAGGATCCATGGTCTGCCTAAATTCTAATCTTAACATCACCATTTATACTCTAACTGCTATTTGCTGTTAATAAATCTTATGATGTTTTGTTCCTCTTGTTCATTCCCTCATTGTTGGCCCCTTTTTGTTAAATATTTTGAAGTGCACTGTTTCATTCTCTTGTTGTCTCTTTCTCCTAGTGTATTTTTTGAGTTATTTTCTTATCAGCTGCCCGTTGTGCTTGTGATTAGCATTTTAATTTATAAAAATATGGTTTAGGTTAAATCAACTTAATTTCAATGGTTTATAAACAATCTTCCTGTGATCATCGTGCTTTCATAAAGTGAAAATTAACCTGAAAATATCTACTATTAGTTTTGTAGAGTGATACTAGAAATTTAGTTACTTCTTTGCTCTTATATTGCGTCAACCTTATTCTCCCCCTCCGGAGGCTGCAGAGATGTTGATTTCCACTATGACTGTAGGGCTATTGGTTTTCAAGAATACTGCAGAGCTGGGGAGAAAGTGATGGAAACACAGCAAGCTGAACCACCCCCAAGTTCTTGACAAGGTCAGCAGTGTTTCTTGCATGAACACTCCCCAGATTATTGGCTCTTGCTTCCCCCAGAGTTCTAAAACAGTTGATTTATACAAATTTGTCAGAGTACTTTTTTCTTTATGCAGCAGAAGACCTTCTGAGATCCTTGCTACATTATTTCTGTTGACCAGGGGTTATATATTTTTTTGAAGGTAAAGCATATTTCCTGGTTACCCCAAGGGTGTACAGCTGTTCTTCACACAAGAGAAGCTTAGATAAATGTAAAGAAACTTCTCTAGCCCTTCATATCTCTAAGTCTTGTATATTGAGAAGACTTATAATTAGGTTTCTAATGACTTCTCCAAATTTTATGGCACCTGGTATTGATAACAGGATATTAGGGAAGAGTTAGCATGGATGAGAGTTCTTTTTACTCTTTTGAATTCAATCTGTTCATCATCACCCTGGTTTGGTGATTGACGTGTGTGTGTACATACATATATATATATTCATATATATATATATGCATACATATATATATCACATATAGCCATATTGTCCATAATGTATTTATTTTCACATGGCTTTAATGAATTTTTAGGTAAATTTTGCTTATATAACTCTTTCACAGGGTCTCAGAAAAATTCAATGCTTGGGCACATTTACAAATAATCTTCCTGTGATAATTGTGAAAGTGAAAGTTAACCTGAAAATGTCTAATATTAGTTTCATATAGTGATACTATAGATATATTTTTTCCAGAGACCTCAATAAAAGACTTTTACAATTAAGAGAAAAAAAATTTTAGTTTCTAGACTTAAACTATGTCATTTTTTTCTGATAGCAGAGAATTTTCCAGTAGCTGCTTAAACACTGTCTTCGGTAACTGATTGTACCTAACAATACTTGGCCCTCCACTAATTAATATTCATTCAATTCTCTATTCTACCTCCGAGATAATGTATTAGTTTGTTAGGGCTACCATTTCAAACTACCACAGACTAGGCTATGTAAACAATAGTTTATTTTCTTATATTTCTGGAGGGTGAGTAGTCTGAGATTTCGGTGTGGGCGGGGTTGATTCCTTCCAAGGTCTCTCTTCTTGGCTTGTAGATGGCAGTCTTCTCCCTGTGTTTTCACATGTTTATATCTGTGTCCTAATCTCTTCTTATAATGACACCAGCTCTGTTGGGTCAGGCCTACTTCAAATACCTCACATTTGATATAATTACCTCCATAAAACTCCATCTCCAAAAAGTCCCCCTTTGAGATATTACAGCGCCATGAGTTCAACATATTAATTTTGAATGAATACAATTCAGTCCAAAACAGCTAATCACTTGCTTGTCAGGTAATGAAATCTTACCATATGTATGTATGATTAAGGCCACAAACCAACTTGTTTAACATTTGCTTCTCAAGCACATGACTTGATCTTTCAGAATAACCATAACTTTTGGAATATGGTTCAGGATTCTCTTGCCCAAGTTCTTACCTACTTACTATATAGACTTCAGGATAAAAATAAAACTGTTGGGGTGCCTGGGTGGCTCAGTCGGTTAAGCATCCAACTCTTGATTTTGGCTCAGGTCATTATCTTATAGTCTGTGGGATTGAGCCTCACATTGACTCCATGCTGACAGTATGGAGACAGTTTGGGATTCTCTCTCCTGCTCTCTCTGCTACTCTCTCTCTCTCTCTCTCTCTCTCTCTCTCTCTCTCTCAAAATATAAACTTGAATAAAATAAAAATAAAACTGTTAACTGGAGCAAAAAACTGTTATTTTGTGTAAATTATATATAAATGCCCTTGCTAAGCCCTCTTCAAACTGGCAACATTAATTTCATACCACTTTAGTCATGGATAAGATTAATTTTTCAAAAGACTTATTTGATAATATTCAATGCTTTGTTGAGCAAGGCAAAGTTGTTAAGATAATTAGGAGTGAATTTAGGCTTCAGATAAGGGGGTTTGAGAAGACACCAATAGTACAGGGTTGTGTTCCTTGTGAAAAACAGACATACAAGGAGAGCTCACATTCACAGAGGATTTCTTCCAGAAGATGTTTCCAAACAGTGGCCATAACCATAGAGACCATGCAGAAGGATGCAGTGTTGCTGGATATAAGTAACAGAGATTGGAGTTACAGAAAATAAGAGAACGGGGAATGAAGTTGGCATGAGGATGTGGGGGAGGAAGGACATGTATATGAGGAGTCCCCAAAATATGTGCAGGAGTTTTTCTTGAGGATGTCTTAACCCTAAGGTACACAGATGCCAAAACCCAACAAAGAACAGTGGCTGAGGCGCCAAAAGATGAAGACAGCTGAGCAGAACTGAACATACCTCAGAAGTTGCAAAATATTCAGGGTTGTTGGAGTTACAGTCTAGCCAGGATGGAGATATTTTCATAAAGACCTTGATCTAGGTGCAAAAATGATGCCTGGGCAGTAAGAGTAATACTGAAATAGATTTGTTTTAGCAAACTTAAAAACAAAGAAATAAGGTGATCTTCAACAAATGTAATGCTTATTCAGGGAAAATCAAAATATATCAATAACCTTATTAGTGTATGACATAATTTATAGCTTCTGAAATGCATCAGTACATGTGAAAAAGCAGGGAAAAATAGTCAACTGTAGAAGTCCCAGATATAATAGATAATAAAGTTACGAGTAAAAAACTCAAATGGCCATAATTTCATTGCTGCTAATTAAGAACATTAATCTAACCACAAAAGAATAAATTCTTCATTTTGATTGAGCTATTTAAAAGGAAAAAATGGATTTTTGACCCCATAATATTTATATTTACTATTATCAGGATAATGCCAGCCTCTCTTATTAGATTGTAAACCCATCTAGGTAGAAATTGCATATATTTGGCTCATCATTTTATTATGAATATCTATCTCAGTATGAGGCATATGTAGGCTATGAGTAAATGACAATTATGTAGGCGACCTACCAGGAATTTAAACAAAAGCAGATCCAAGTCTAGGGCATTCATAAGCCAGCACTTCCTGGAGTATGTACTCAACAAAAATTATTGCACATGTTCTCCAACATATGTACACTCATGGAATATTTGTTATAGCCAAAATTGTAGACAATTCAATTACTCACCAGAAATATAATGGATAAACTGTGGTAAGTTTACACAATGTAATGCCATGAAATAGTTAATAAAATGGAGTAACATGCAACAATATGAGTGAATCTCACATAATGAGTGAAAGAAGGCAAATAAAAAGAATGCCCCCTTTGCATGTGATACATGTGAATGTGTGCATACACATACACACATATATATAACTTACACATATATAGGTACCACATATGTATAAATGTAGATATGTATAAAATACTGTAATTCTGAATTGTATTTCTCCATGTACTTTAAAAGTATTTATCATTTCTCTAAAGATTTGAGATTGTAAGACAGAAACTATGAGTCATCTCAAACTTCCTAAATTATTATCTTGGCATTTTCCATCACATAAGGCTATATTTTGCAAAATTCCTACTTCTTTTCTGGTATAATAAACTATCTCATTTCCCATGGTCTCTTTAGAAGTCATAGTCCTTTTTCTTTAAAGATATGATAGTGTCTGTAGTGGATAATATTAATAAGTACCATTTAATGAACTCTTGTGATGCATGGATACTGCTAAGCATTTTGCCTATAGTATTTCCTTTTACAAACCGATAAGCATAGTATTAGCGAACTCATTTTACACACAATAAACCTAAATTCCAAAGAATTTCAATATATTGTAAAAGTTTGCACACCTGCCAATTGGCAGAACCTTCTAAAAACCCAGGTTGAGGGGTGCCTGGGTGGCTCAGTCAGTTGAGCACTCAACTCTTGATTTTGGCTCAGATCAGGATCCCAGAATTATGGGATCAAGCCCCATGTCAGGCTCCTTAAGATTCTCTGTCTCTCTCTCTTCCCCTCTCTCCCTCTCATGCACACTCTCCCTTTAAAACAACAACAACAACAAAAACAAAAACAACAGCAACAAAATACCCCAGCTCTATCTGAACTCACAATCATGTGTTTTCAACCTTTGGTCATACAGTAATGTCTGTATTACAGATGTCCTTGAAAAAGGGCTGCTTGATAAGACAGAAATCCATATATTTTCCTCTTTAAAACACTTTTCATCAAAAAAAGCACCTTATTCTAAAAGTTGTATATTTGTATTTTATACAATTTAAGGATATGGCAGATTTAATTTAGTATATAATTTGAGAAAAGAATTGAAAAGCTCTTTATATATCCTTTTCCACTCTTTCTTAACTATTTTCTACCACTTTATAACTAAGTACTGGAATTTCTGTTTGAGTAAGATGGTTATTTAACTTACCTCAAATCTCTTAATTTAAAATCAAATTATTCCTGATAACTTATAGCTGAAGCATCAATCAACTAGTCATCACAAAAATCACAGTCTGTTCTCATTT
Source organism: Mungos mungo (assembly GCA_004023785.1). Classification (NCBI taxonomy): domain Eukaryota; kingdom Metazoa; phylum Chordata; class Mammalia; order Carnivora; family Herpestidae; genus Mungos; species Mungos mungo. Next base: position 28,854 of record PISW01007093.1, read on the forward strand.
GCTGTAAAGTTTTCTCCAAGTGTTGGTCATTTCCCATCAGAGACCATTGACCTAACCAATGAGGGAAAATGGAGAGTTCTTTCAAGAGCTCTCACTGACAGCCATTCTGTTCTCTTCTCCATGATCTCCACCTCCATTCCACAAGCAGAGAAAATGAGTAACAGGGAAAGATCCAATATGTCCATGTATTTACTAGCCAGACCATCCTTTGTGGTTTTCTTGTTGTTGGTAGTGGCATCACAGTTACATTTTTCATTCTCTATCCCATGAAGCCATGGCTCATGCTATCCCCAATTAAATTGATTATGCCTTAGAAAGCATTACTATCACAGGAATTTATACATGAATTATATTTTAACTGTAGAACTATTTATTTTTGAACTGCTGGATTTCAAATATTGAAATTACTGTTAATAACCTCTCCTAATTGTATGCTGTGTCTTAAACATTCTGCCAATACCTTCCTTTATTTTATAAAATGTTGTCTGAGTCCTGTAGAAAAATATACACATTTATTTCTTTTTATTCAGAATATTCCACACAATTATATTAAAAGTGTGTCCACTATGCAGCTGGTCAGCAGTTATTTTCATTTTCTTGTGCAACAGTGACTTTCAATGCCAGAGGGAGGAACATAGAATGCGCTTTCTTGGGAGGGAGTGCTACAAAAATGTGAAGATGAAAAGGATGACCTAGAACATATTTATGAATCCTGGTAAATATTGGATGAGATGATTTCTCAGTTCCCTTTAAGCTCAGTTATTTTATTATTCTCAGATTTTCATGAAGTTCTCTCTTTTTCAAGCATCCTCTTCATAGCAGCTTTGACTTCTTTATTCCTCAGACTATAGATCAGGGGGTTGAGCATGGGATTGAAAAGGCTGTGAAACAGGAGGAGATATTTCTTCTGTTCCCTGGGGTTCCTATATCGGGGCCCAACATACATTATAATGGCTGTGCCATAGAAGAGTCCAACCACACAGAGATGGGATGAACAGGTGGAGAAGGCTTTCTGGCGCCCCTCGCCTGACTGAATCTTTAGGATGGCACATAAAATATAAATGTAAGATATCACAATTGAGGAGAAGGGTCCCACCAGCACAGACACTGCCCCAGCCAAAACCATAATCTCATTAATGTGGGTATCTGCACAGGCAAGTTTGAGGACAGCTATAATTTCACAAAAAAAGTGGTTAACTTTCTGGGGTCCACAGAAGGGCATTGGTATGAGTAACACTAGATGCACTAAGGCTAGGATAATGCCTAAAATCCAGGAAATCAATGCCAGGGTGATGCAGACTCTCCAGCTCATGATGACAGAATATCGGAGTGGGTGACAGATGGCCACATACCGATCATAGGACATCACCACCAGCAGAAGGCATTCAGTATGAGCAAAAGTCAAGAAGAGAAAGGTCTGTGTTATGCAGCCAGCAAAGGAGATGGGCTGGGCTGGCCTCAGGAGGTTTACCAGCATCTGGGGCACCGTGTTGCAGGCATAGGCTATGTCGACGGTGGCCAGGTGGGAGAGGAAGAAGTACATGGGGGTGTGCAGTCTGGAGTCCAGCCAGGTGAGCCCCAGGATGAGCCCGTTCCCCAGCAGGGTAAAGGCATAGAACAGAGAGAAGAGCCCAAAGAGAAGCATCTGAATCCTTGGGGTGAGGGGAAATCCCAGTAGGATGAACTCTGTGACAGAGGTCTGATTTCTCTCCATTTCAATGTGAAAGAGACAGTGGAGCTCACCAAGCCTGAATGCCTGAGGAAAGAGTTGGATGGGTCTGTGCGGTTCATTGTTTATTTCCTAAGAAAACATCTTCAGGGCTACTTTCGTCATATTAGTCACTTACTAAGTGAAAACTATGTATTTCAAATGAAACAGAAGGAAATTTTTTCACTGCAATGATTTAAATGCTAATATCCTATTAAAATGTTCAGTAAATCTTATGTTTATTTTCAAACCAACTTTCATCATGGTTCAAAATATTAATACTTAAATTGTCTTTATAGGAGTAGGTACTTTCCTCTGTTTGGAATGATTCTATCAGAGGTTTGCTCATGCATAATCCCAGATTGCAGTTCACATATATCCGTATGTGTGAATTTGTACTGATGTCTCTTATCTAGAATATATCTAGAATATGAGGATGGGAAGAGGAATAAGGTGAATATCAGAAAACCATCCACCAGGTTTTCTCATGAATTTTTGGCTTCAACATCTTACTTATTAGCCTTGTGATCTCTACTGACAGCATAATCTTGAACAAAGTGAGAGAAGGACAGGCTGTTCACAACAACGTTGGCCAGACTTCAAACGGAGACCTTTGTCTTTTGACTTTTGTACCCACAAATGTTCTATTCTGATTGTGCTATCTCATCATCAAAATGTTACCTTTTCACCCTTCTTATAGTCTATGTTATATTTACATTCTGTATCTATCTACCTACCCATCTACATTTCTACACTAATTTATACTTGAGTTTTTTCCAAGTATTTTACCACATCCTACAGAAAGAATTATCTACTAGGTACATACATGTATTAGTATATATACTCTTGAGTCCTTATTATGTGCAGTGTATTTTCTATATTATTCTATTCTATTTAATTAGTAAGAATTTTGGTTAAGGGATTCGTGAGTGGCTCAGTCAGTTCAATGTCTGACTCTTAATTTCAGCTCAGGTCATGATCTCAAAGTTTCATGAGTCCTGGCCCCACATTGGGCTCTGCACCCTACCACATGGAGCTTGCTTGGAATTCTCTCTCTCCTTTTCTCTGTCCTGTCCCATTTGCGCTCTCTCTGTCTCTCTCAAAATAGATAAATAAACTTAAAAAAATGTTTTTAATGTCAGTTGAATGATTTCATGATGGGTCATAGCCGGGGACTTAAAAAGTACTGTCCCTACCCAACGCTAGAGCAAGAGCCCTAACTATAGATTCATGTTCAAAGAAGTATTAACATATTTTAAAGCTTCTTAACTGTATGTGAAAATATAATTATTATTTATCACAATTCTTTCATTTTTTGTGGCTTAGTAAATTAAAAAAAATCTTTCCACAACACAATGGGTACTCTGAAGTTGGAATCATTATAACTTTCACACCATTGTTCCTGTTTTCTTCCTGACTCCATATCTTTCTTCAATCCAGAACACATCTGAATTTCACTAAAATAAGAATCCTACAAAAAGTCAGAATCCAGTTATTATCGGTTCCCCATTCAACTTTTATGATAAGTTAGTATTTGAAAGGTTTCATAAGCAAAAGTGAGTAAACTTTTTCACTCCTTTATCGACAGAATCAGAATTCAGAGTAGAAATTATTGAAGGATGATTTGATCTGAGGTCAAAAAATAACTATAACAGTTGGAATCACCTTCTTGGCAGCTGGTTGTTTTATTGGACCTGAACTTTAGGTCAGTGAATGTTTTCAGTCAGAAATTGATGAACCACCCATTCAAGATGGGATTCCTGTGTTATGTGAGAAGTTGACCCAGAAGAATGCCAAGGTCCCTTCGAACTATAGGATTCCTTGGCCCTTAATGTGTAGAAAAGTGTTAGCCATTTCCACTTTGACTTTTTTGCCATATTTGGAGCCAATGAAGATAATAATGCTGTTTCTAAAATTTCATATGATGAAGGCACACAATAAACCAAAGAAGGACGAATCTTCCTTCTACTTACAAATAGCTAAAAGACAGAATATAAAATCCACCAATAGGCGTGCCTGGGTGTCTCAGTTGGTTGAGTGTCCGACTTCAGCTCAGGTCGTGATCTTATGGTTCATGGGCTCAAGCCCTGCATCAGGCTCTGTGTTGACCCCTAGCTCAGAGCCTGGAGCCTGCCTCAGATTCTGTGTTTCTTTCTCTCTCTGTCCCTCCCCTGTTCACACTCTCTCTCTGTCTCTCAAAAACAATAAAATTTTTAAAAATGCAAAAAAAAAAATACACACATAATTACTAAACATACCACATGTCCTGCTATGTGTCTCAGCTGAGGGCATATAAGACAGTCCCTGTCACCTGGTGTATATAACCTGATTGGAATGACAGGACTGTTAAAAACATCCACAGAGATGGTAATTCTTATATATAAATAACTCACCACAAGAAATTTTACATTTAAAAAGAAAACCTTCAGGACACTCTTCCATAACAAACTCATTTTTTGGTACCACATAAATTCCTGAGACAATAGAAAGGTTTGCAAGCAAACCTCTCAAACAGCTGTTATAATTTAAACAAGAAACTCAACATGGGGCACCTGGGTGGCTCAGTCGGTTGAGCTTTGGACTCTTGATTTCAGCTCATGTCATGATCTCACAGTTCATGGGTTCCAGCCCCGTATCAGGCTCTGCTTCTGATTCTGTGTCTCCCTCTCTATCTGCCCCTCCCCCACGCATGCTCTGTCTCTTTCTGTCTCTCAAAAATAATATATAAATGTTTAAAAATTTTGAAAAAAAAAGAAACTCAACACTAAATGCAGGAGAGGAAATGATACATATTAGGTGTATCTAAGAGAGATAAGTTTTAAATTATCCTGCTAGCTAAATCAGTAAATAGAAATTTGGCATTGACAGATGATAGCAATTGTATTTTGTATTGTGATTGTTCATTACAGCCTGTTCGAAATCATGTAGTGAATGAAGACTAGGTAATAAACTTACCTCAGATCCACACCTAAAAATGAGATGACAAACTTGATAGAAATTGGGTGAAGTGAAAGCACCCCAATAAGATAAACAGCATCTGTAAGTTAGTGTTGAAATTAGTTTCTTCCAATGATCTCTTGGAAGAGGAAAACTTCTCCACTGAGGCAAAGGAATCTGGTTCAGAAGAGAGGATTTTATTCTCTGCTCAGCGTCCCCACCTCTCGAGATGCTTCTGAGTGTTCACTGTGGGGAGAGAGATGAAGGAAGACCCATCTGTCACATGGCCATCTGCTGCCCCCAGGAAGAGGGGCTCTCGCTGTGCCTCCCTCTGGCTTCTCTAGAGGGAAGTTCTGGACAAAATGCCGCTGTTGCTGATTTCTTCACTCACTGTGGGGACTCTGATCCTAAATGTAAGACACACTAGAATGTCTTCAGGCTCCTTCATACATCACAATTACCACAAGCTTATTTTATTTCAGTTTCAAGAACTCCAGCATCTCTCTCTCTCTCTCTCTCTCTCTCTCTCTCTCTCTCTCTCTCTCTCACACACACACACACACACACACACACACACACACACACACCACTAACCTGACAAATAGATTAAGTGGTATTCAGGACAGCTGAAACTCAGATTTTTCCCAGGCTGGCTGGTGTTGGCTAACTTTTATACCACACCTGACCATGCACCTATTTTTTTTTTCATCAAGTCGCCACAAGGAATACAATTTATAAAGTAAAACCAGGTAACAGGACCTATGGAAGCTATGAGGACATGCTAAGGAGTCAGGAAATGGGGTAAGGTATCCCAGTGGGACTTGTTAAGTCCTGTTTTGTAGGATTTAACTGGAGTGCAGAAAGGGAAGGAAAACTCTCAGCAGGAAACAACCTCTATTTTTTAATTTCTAGAGATTCTGAGCTCAAGGGGGTGGAAAACCAAGATTCCCCTAGGTCTTCCCTCAGTAGCTCATACCACTTTCTCTTCTTCTTAAAATGGAAATTAACTGACCACATCCTATAATTCTGGGGAATACAACAGAGTCAATTTAATAGTGACTTTGTAATGTAAATTTATTTTGTTTTTTTATCTAAATCTATTCTTATATACAAATATAAAAGTGGTAGAATATTCCAAAGTTAAAGTTATCCTAGAAAGAAACACTCATCATTACTTGTATTTTGTTTATGATCCAATTTATTAAACATATAAACTCACTACTTTCCCTCCTTTTTTAGGTCTACTAGCATATAAGGGACCTATTTTTCTCAAAAAAATGTTTTTGCTTTAAATTCTATTTTACATGAAAAACATCCTTTGTTTAATATTGAATATACAGTTTGGTTTACTGATTATTTAAGGGGTTTTTTTTGTATTTACTTTATCTTTTGAGATTTATTCAATAAACCACTTTTCTTTTACTATCCTTTTGCAGTTTTGTTGTCAATGTTGTTTTAGCCTTGTAAAATGAACGGGACACTTGTCCCTCTTTTTCTGTTCTCAGAAAGGTTTTATATGATATCAAATTAGGATTCCTTGCAGATAGGTAAAATTTGCCTTTAAAATCATATGGCTTAGTGTTCTCCAATTGTAGGATGATTTCAGTCATCAATTTTTTGAATATTTGCTGTTCAGATTTTCTATTTCTACATAAGAAAGTTTTAGCGATATTTCTAATTTTAAATTTATTGTAATAAATTTTGTTTATAGAATTCTGTTTTTTCCATCTCTAGTTTTTGGTTATGTAACTTATTATTCCCAACGTTGTATAATAGACTTTTTCTCTTTTGTTCCTCTTATCAGTCTTACCTGTTTTATTGGTGTTTGTTTGTAAAAAGAATCAGGTGTGGGGCCCTGGTGGCTCAGTCAGTGGAACATTCAGCTTTTGATCTTGGTTCAGGTCATGACCACACAGGGTTTGTGAGGTCAAGTCCTGCATCAGGCTCCATGACCATAGCATGGAGCCTGCTTGGGATTCTCTCTCTCTTTCTCTGTGTGCTCCTCCTGACTCATGCTTGCTCTCTCTCTCTCTCTCTCTTTCTCTCAAAATAAATAAGTAAACTTAAAAAGAAGAATTGGATTATATTTTAATGATCTTTATACCTCTTTATTTTTATCAATAAAGTTTGCTTTTATATAAATTACATCCTTTCTTTATTTTAATTCTTGATCATCTTCCTGCATTGAATATTTAACTTACCTTTGTGTCCTTATTAATAAATCTAATCTGAGATATAAATTTGCTTTTCTTCTACCATGTTAGCTATATATCTCAGGTGTGATATTCAGAACTTTCATCATTATTAACTTCAATTTTAAAACACAAAAGGAGGTATTTCGGTGGCTCAGTTGGTTGAGTGTCAGACTCTTGATTTTGGCTCAGGTCCTGATCCTGGGGTCTTTGAATCGAGCCCTCGTGCTAGATGTCACCCTGGACCTGGTGCCTGCTTGGGATTCTTTCCCTCCCTCTCCCTCTGCCCCTTCTCTGCTTGTGTGTTCATGTGTGTGCTCTCTCTCTCTCTCTTTCCCTCTCTTTCTCTCTCTCTCTCAAAAAGTAAATAAATAAAAACAAAACACAAATGATGTACTGTATAAGTCCATATTTAAGTGTCTAAGTATTTGCATTACCTTTCATCATTAGTTTTAAGTGTATTATCAGTGTGGTAAAATAATGAATCCTTTGATATTTTTCTCTGAAATTTGTTGCTTTGTATATATATAATTTTTATAATTTTTATATTATTTTAATGTAATGTATATTCTCTCTTTCTTGGGTGTAGGATTCCTTACATATTAGATCAAGCTTGTTAATTCTGTTTTTCAAAGCCTGTATTTCTGGTTTTTTTCAGGATGATCAATTTGTTTCTGAGAACATTTGCTAAATCATTTACTAGTAAGTTGGATTTACAAATCTTTTCATTATAATTCTGGTTTTTTTCTAATTCTACACTATAGCTATGTTGTCACATACATACATATTTAAGTTTGTAACACTGTCTTGATAATCTATTACCTGTATTTGTATACAGTCACGCCCTGTATACTAATTGATGCTCTCTGCCTTATATAAACATAAATGCAATTTATTTATTTATAAATAAACTATTTGTATATTTTATTTATATTTAATAAACTATTAAAAATAAATAGTTTTATAAAAACTATTATTTATATTGTTGTTTCCACTTGTCACATATTTGTACAGGGATATGTTCTTCAATACCCTTATTCCCAGCTTTTGTTTGTGATTGTGTTTTAGTTGCTTTTATAAACAACATATAACTAATTTGTGGGTTTAAAAATATCAGTGTGAAAATAGGATGTAATCTATTTTTCATTCAATGTAATTATTGAGATACCTAGACTGTCTACCATTTGTGTTTTCTCTTTAGCGATCTCGTTCTTGGCTTTCATGTTTCTCTCTTCTGTTTGCTTTATAAAGAGATACTTTGGGGCGCCTGGGTGGCTCAGTCACTTAAGCATCTGGCTTCGGCTCAGGTCATGATCTCACAGTTCGTGGGTTTGAGCCCCGCGTCAGGCTCTGTGCTAACAGCTAGCTCAGAGCCTGGAGCCTGCTTTGGATTCTGTGTCTCCCTCTCTCTCTGACCCTTCCCTGCTCACGCTGTCTCTCTCTGTCTCTCAAAAATAAATAAAAAACATTAAAAAAACAAACTTTAAAAAAAAAAAAAAAGAGAGATACTTTAACATTGTCTAACCTGGCATCCACTCTTTTTACTTCATGTTGCCTTCACTTAGTGAACAAATTTCCTAAATGTCTTGGGCATTTTCACTCAGGGTATATAGGTAAACCACACACATGTAATAACTGGATCACCTTGAAACACATCAGGTAATTTTAGACATTTTATAGTAATTATCTGTTCTTCAACTCTCATACCTGTCCAGATATTTGATGTCATCACCCAAATAACTGCCCCAAATTTCAGAGTGTTTTCCAAACCTCTGTTTGAATCCAATGGGAATCCTATAGGCAAAGAGAAACCATACAGGTTATTTTAACATAGAATTCAATGTAATAAAATGGTTACAATAAAATGGAGCAGAGAGAATTTAATACAACAAAATGGTGACAGGCAAAATGGAGCTCTGTGATAAACAGGTAGGAGCTGTGTGGAGCAGCCACCATCCCTAGAGAGAGGATGCTGTAGTTAAAATCAAGAAGGTCAGAGAAGTCAGGGTCCAGACTTTACCTCGGAGGGGCGGAGTCCCCCCAGCTTGCACTGTTGTCCTCCTGGGGTGGGGCGGGGAGGGGTGAGGGAGGAAGAGGTCTCATTTTGGGGAAGTCAGAAAATAAAGGCTGCAGTGACAGACATCAGCTGCCACCGGCAAGGTAAACAGAGATTGGGCAATTCTGACAAGACTGGCAAGCAAACAGGAAAGAGCCAAGCCCCTTCCCTCCCATCCCCCCCCCCCGCCTCTGTTCTAGGCTCCCAGTGTCCCTGAGAGTTCACTACCCACACAGCACAAGCAACCGTAAGCCACTGAAATCAACAATCTAAATGCCCCAATGTGGTTAATCTAAACTGTAAACTTGGGTATAATATGCTGGCTTTTCAAGTTTATCAATGAAGAACAAGCTTCTACATCACTTCTATTGAGAACTAATTAAGGAAGAGACACTGAGTTATTGAAGAAAGACTCAGTGGAGAATGTGATTTGGATGTGGTACCAAATAGATTTGTTAACTCCTTACCCGGAACTGAACCCACCGCTTAGTCCTAGGAAACGCTATCAAACAACAGGCCTTCCTGACAAGGCCCAGCCTACGCACAACTTACAGCACAGAGGGGCAGGGGAGAACGTGTGCTTTGTGCTGATGGCTGACGCTCAGAGGGAAGGAGAGAGGAAGATGCCCAGCCATGCACACAGAGTTGCTTCTCACAAAATGACAATCTGGAAGACTACTTTAAGTGTAATTTGCTCCATGTGGATTCCTCCAAGGAAAAGGTAGTTACCCCATGCTCACTTCCTTCCTACATCATTATCCCCAACACAACCCAATACTCAAAAAAAGTATTGTATTGTCCTTTCTGGACAAGCTTTCCCCCCCCCCCCCAGGTCTTGCTAAGTAACTGTTTATTTGCACTCAAGACATTTGGGAAAGTCTGCTACATAACTCGGGTCACTGTGATCACAGAACAATAGATAAAAAAGATAAAGCACTGAAAAGCCAGAAAAATTCATCCCACCCTTGTAAGGATTTCAGTGAACCAGTAAAAAACTGAAGATGAATAAAATAAACAGATACAGCCTTCTTTTACGAATATACTTCCTTCTCAAATCTCCCTCATATATACATTTTGGAGTGTTTATATATAGTCAGTGCAAGAAACAGTATCATCAGTACATTTGAAACACTTATGAAGAAAGAATAAAGCTAAAACAATTCCGAATACATATCAATGTGGTGTAAGAATGATATTCCACTATCGTGATGGGGGAGAGGCTCCGATACCACCCATCTGTATTCCATGTGAAAACAAAAACAAATCTAAGATCACTTTTTAAAACGTTCTACAAGCCATATACCCCCCAATTTTTTTTTAAATAGGACTGCTTTATCATGTAATTTAACACAAAAATGTTACATGAACTGGAAATGAAGACTTAAAAAGGTTAGCAGCTGAAAAAATTAAGTAATTCATCAGAGAAAGGGGCACCCTCCTACACTGTTGGTGGGAATGCAAACTGATGCAGCCACTCTGGAAAACAGTATGGAGGTTCCTCAAAAAATTAAAAATAGAACTCCCCTATGACCCGGCAATTGCACTGCTAGGTATTTATCCAAAGGATGTAAAAATACTGATTTGAAGGGGCACATCCACCCCAATGTTTATAGCAGTGCTATCAACAATAGCCAAATTATGGAAAGACCCCAAATGTCCATGAATAGATAATAATGGAGATGTAGTATACACACACACACACACACACACACACACACACACACATTATATAGATATATATAGATATAGATATAATGGAATATTACTGAGACATAAAAAAAGAATGAAAATTTGCCATGTGCAATGAGGTGGATGGAACCAGAGTGTATTATTTTAAACAAAATAAGTCAGTCAGAAGAAGATAAATACCATATGATTTCATTCATATGTGGAATTTAAGAAACAAAACAGATGTACATGAGGAAGGGAAAGAAAACTAAAATAAGATGAAAACAGAAAGGGAGGCAAACCATAAGAGACTTTTAACTATAGAGAACAACCAGGGTTGCTAGCAGGCAAGTGGGTGGGGGATGAGCTAAATGGGTGATGGGCATTAAGGAAGATATGTGCTGGGAAGAGCACTGGGTGTTGTATGTAAGTGATGAATCACCTAATTCTACTCCAGAAACCAATAGTACATTATATGCTAACTAACTTGAATTTAAATAAAATCTTGAGAGAGGGGTGATTGGGTGACACAGTCAATTAAGCTTCTGACTCTTGATTTAGGCTCAGGTCATGATCTCATGGTTTGTGGGATTGAGCCCCACATCGAGCTCTGCACTGACAACACAGAGCCTGCTTGTGATTCTTTCTTTCCCTCTCTCTCTGCCCCTTCCCCACTTATGCGCTCTCTCAGAATAAATAAATAAACAAATAAATAAGTAAATAAATAACTAAAATCTTGGAAGAAAAATAAAATCCTATAACTCAAATACTGAAACAATTAATGGTAATCTCCCATACCCTCGGAATTTTCTGTAATTTATTAACAAAATATGGTTTTTGTTCTAATTTTCTCCTTTTGAGTCAGAGCCATTCTTTAGACCTGCTGGAGGACATCTCTTTATTATTTACCTACACTAGTTATGTCGGGAGAAGCTTGGTCTTTCTCATCTATATTTTCTCAAGTATTTTTGAACTGACATAAAAAGGAATGTGATCCCCTGATTTTTCTATTGGGTCCTTGTAGAAACATTCTGAATTCAAACCTATGGCTTATGCTTTGTATGAGATACATTATCCTATATTTGCCCCCTTCTCTTTCCTCGTTGGGTTTTAACCTTAATTTAAAGTATACATAGGGGTGCCTGGGTGGCTCAGTCGGTTGAGCATTGACTTCGGCTCAGGTCATGATCTCACGGTCTGTGGGTTCGAGCCCCATGTCGGGCTCTGTGCTGACAGCTCAGAGCCTGGAACCTGCTCCAGATTCTGTGTCTCCCTCTCTCTCTGCCCCTTCTCTGCTCACTCTCTGTCTCTCTCTTAAAGACATTAAAAAAATTTTTTTAATTAAGTATACATATTTTAGTGAATATAATTTTTAAAGTATAGTTAAAACATCATTTTTATAAAAATATTGCTTGTTTTTCTTCTTTCTACCTTTAAAATAGGTCACACAGAACTCCATAATGCTTATTGTTACATTTAGGGCCAATATTTTTTTATTCAAATTATTCTTTTTTGGAGGGAAGGAAGCAAAGCAAGGTATTGGGGGCAGGGAGGGATGAGAGCAATCAGAGTAGGAAGAACAAGCAATGTCCTGATACTCTGGGTCTATGGAGACTAAGATAATGGCCAGAGACAAAATCTTTTGCCCAAGTGAACTAGCAGGTAGAATAGTTGAGGAGTGGAATAGTCAGCAACCAGGCTTTTTAAAAAGCAAGAGGAAAATGGTGCATTAGGGGAGAGATGGAAGACAAAGGTTTCCCCCGTGTATCTTAATTTCATGCAAGAAGAAAAAGGGAGACTGATAATGATACACAAGAGGAGTGGGGGAAAACCAGATCTATAGAAAGTGGAAGTGGAAATAATATACAAACACATATATCACGCACCTGAACGGTCCGTGATACTACCAGAGTATAGAGAGGAAGAGAATTCAAAGATGCCACAATGACGCATGTTAAAGAAATCTCTGTTGTCATACTCTGTTGACCACTTAGGTCCCAAACTTGTGATGAAAGGAAACAAATTACTCTTTCTTATCATTCTGACCAGAATAAGTGACTCATATCTCCTGGAGCATAATACCACTTAGAATTTTGTTGAGGTCTCTACAAATCTTCATCAGACTTTGCCATGTTAGTGGTTTTAAATGTGAGTTTACAATATTATGTTAAGCTGTTGGCCTTCCTTTGAAGAAATCCCTCCAAGTTTTGTTGCTCCTGTGACATTTTATGCCATCATCCTAATGGTCAATTGTTTCCTACATCTGGCTTTGTAACCTGAACGCCGGACAAGGCAACTCTCCCGAGTAACTGAATCTCATATTTATTCTAAACACAAACTCTTTTAAGTTAAGTGGTGCATAATTAAATAAAATAAAACAAAGATCTTGATATTTCTCTGCCTCTCATATACATATAAAAAATCCATAGAATTGAACTTTGCTTTTCACAGAAATAGATTCCTTGGGCTCTGAGTCAGATAACTTTTCAGAACTAGAGTCATCCTGCTTAGATTTTAAGTTCCAGATGAAGGTGTTTGCTCTACCAATAGTCTTCACTGTATTTCCTAGGAGGGGACTGCTTAACAAGGTCACAATTCTGTCTTGCTAGAGGTGCACTATTGTACAGGAAACATCATGGTATTATTAGCATATATTTATAGCAATAAGGGAGAAATCTTAGATGGATTTAAGGGGAGAAGTGAGAGAAAAAAAAAACCCTCAAAAGAAAAGAAACTGGATCTTAGGTAGCACTGGGGACTGGCCATAGGAGTCCATGGCTCTCTGCTTCAGTGTTTCATCACTACAGGATTCTTCTCTTATGACCTGTACTTTGTGACTTTCTACCTACACCTTGTGGTCTGGAAGTATCCCACGTTTAGAGACAGAATCTGATCAATATATATTTTTAATATTGAAAATATTATGCATGAGATTTTTTTAAGGCACTTATATTATCATCCCTTCCAAATGTCATAGAAAAAAAGTCTTCCACCTCAAGACCATCCTTGGCATCCTTCACATTGATCTCTCCTTCCACAGCACTCTCCTCAAGGCGCCCTTGACATCGGTGTTCCTCAGGCTGTAGATGAGCGGGTTCAGCATAGGATTGAAAAGGCTGTAAAACAAGGAAAGGATCTTCTGCTGCTCCTCAGGGTGGCGGGACTTGGGGGCCATGTACATGACGATAGCGCTGCCAAAGAAGAGCCCCACCACGCACAGGTGGGAGGAGCAGGTGGAGAAGGCCTTCCTGCGCCCCTCCCGGGACTGGATCCTCAGGATGGCAAACAGGATGCGCGAGTAGGACACCAGCACCAAGCAGAGGGGCCCGACTAAGATAAACACAGAAGCAGCAAAGATGACAACTTGGTTGAGCCAGGTGTCAGCACAGGCCAGCTTGAGGACAGACAGGATCTCACAGAAGAAGTGGTTGATTTCATGGGGCCCACAGAAGGGCAGCCTCAGGATGAGAACCACATGGACCAGGGCCAGCAGGGAGCCACATGCCCAGGAAGTGACAGCCTGAACAGTGCACACTCTCCAGTTCATGATGACAGTGTAATGTAGGGGGTGGCAAATCGCCACATACCGATCATAAGACATCATTACTAAGATGAGACACTCGGTGTGAGCAAAAGCCATGTATAAAAAGGTCTGCATTATGCAGGGGACAAAGGAGATCATTTTTTCCTTGTCCAGAAGGTTGGCCAGCATCTTCGGGACATTATTGGAAGCATAGGCTATGTCAACAACAGCCAGGTGGGAGAGGAAGAAGTACATGGGGGTGTGCAGTCGGGAATCCAGCCAGATGAGCACCAGGATGGTGCTGTTCCCCAGCAGGGTGAAGGCATAGAACAGGGAGAAGAGTCCGAAGAGGAGCACCTGCGTCACGGGGCTGAGTGAGAATCCCAGGAGAACGAACTCTGTGACCCATGTTTGATTTTCTGTCATTCCCTGACAACAGTATCTGTATCAGTCACTGCTGCTGGGAGCAAACTCTGATCTGGCTTACTTATTTAACAGAAAGAAGGGTTTTAAGGTATTCACTGTGTGTTAGATCAGTTGCCAATCCTTTTCAGAACCATTATGTCCAATCCTTTAATCCACTGTAAAACAGAAAGAAAAATCTATTCAGGTAAATAGTACAGATGAGCACAGGATTCCAGGCGCTATTTTTATTTCTACACAATTTTATTTAACTTTGATGGCAAGATTTATATATTTACTATGATGATGGCAGCCACAGAATAATGTGTTTTCCAGAATGACTATTTCATTTGGAAAGTCCCATGGCCATAGTCTCATATACTTTTGCTTTCTAATTGATTTAGATTTCCAATTTTGCTCCCACGTTCTTTTTATCATTTGGTTTGCTCTTATTTTACAACTTGTGCAGAGTCCATTGCACATAGCACGAGCTCAATTAATAATAGAGTAAATAGGGGCTTCTGGGTGGCTCAGTTGATTAAGCATCTGGTTCTTGATTTCAGCTCAGGTCATGATCTCACAGTGGTGAGATCAAGTCTCGACTGGTTGGGATTCTCTCTCTCCCTCTCTCTCTGCCCCTCTCCTGCTAGTACACTCTCTCTCCATCCCTCTCTCACTCAAAAAAAGAGAGAGAGTAAATAAATGGATTGTTTCCCTCTGTGTTCCCTAGTTTTAGGGCTTTAGCAAATGAAGTTGTCTCTAAGTTTTTTACTTTCTGAAGCTACACAGGAAAATCTGTTTCCCTTTTGAGCATGAGCAGAGAAACATCACTAATCAGGTCAGCATTCGCAGAAGTAATTTATGCTATAGGGTCAGGGCAAGTGGTTATCATGTGAAGACTTAACTGTATAATACATCTACTCCTGCCTCACCCCACCCTCTTGCTGGACTGCCTCCCTGGTTCTACACTGATCCTCCACCCACCTGTGTTTGGAAAGAACTTAATATAGCACCCATTGTTGGATTTATGGATGAATGGATGGATGGATGGACTAATGGAAGGCAAGCATTACTTTAGGAATAACATCCAAAGTGCCTATCCTGGAATTTAATCAATTCTTTTGACTTCTTTCATTTACTCTGGCTGCCATTCCACCAACCATATGGCTACAGAGATTACAGAAGAGGAAATCTTGAAATGTTCCATATATATAATGGAACATACATAATGTCATTGTCTATAATGACAATTTATAATATATGTGATCATTCTCAACAGGCAGCTTATGATTTCAACTCTGAAAATTGCAGCCCTATCTTAAGACCAGAAAGCTACCTGCCTATAAGTTGACCTTGTACCTCCTGTTCAGGGTGCTGATGTCTGGAGCCCTTTCTTCCTCCAGACCCCAGCTTCTTCCACCTGCCACACTTTGAAAAAAGCCCTTTACTCACTGTGGCACCAGCCATTGTTTTACTCAGAGACAGGATTAGATTTAGAGGAAATTGCACAAAAGTCAGCAGAGAGTTTGAAGATCAGAGCTGAGGATCTTACCCCTTCCAACTGTCTCTGAAAGAGGGAGTTTTAGGTGGAGGGGTTGTCCCTGTTCCTTGACACAGGCTGATGTAGGTCCTGGGGACTGCTCACTATGACCATTAGCAGGAAAGGGTTTATAGCAAGCTCATCATCACTCAAATCCACCCACATTGTCCCTGAGTGTCCCTGGGGGATATGAGACAAGGACACACAAGACACAAATACCATCTCTTCCAGGAGAAACAAAGTTGTTTGTCTTCCTATCTCTATTTCTCTGGACCCTGGGGATGGATGTTCAGAAGAAAAGGAGCTGGCAAGTGATGACTTAATCCCAGCTGGGTCCATACACAGGAAACTTGTGTAGTAATAAGAATAAACATACTCGTGGGACTCCACTGTAGATTATACCCCCTAAGTATTTGGATAGTGATGGGTTCCTGGATCTCCATCTTGTCTCAGATGGATTTTGTGAAGGTTGTAGGGGGCAGAACATCATCTCTATGAGATAATGGCTTGAAACTTGACATTAATTTTTTTCTTCCATCCTTAAATAACTATAAGTCGGTTGTTGGTAGATAAGGAAAACTCTATCAACCTTCCCACACTGTGCTGGGAAAGATGCTGAGTCCTCTTCATGTAGTACCTGAGATTTGACATGGGCTGTTGGAAGTAAGGGAAAACAGAAACCAGAGTAAAGCTGGTGTTGAAGAGGTCTCTGATAGAAGCCTTGGAGTTTGGAAGGCATCATATCTTTACTAGGATATGCTCATGAATTCCATGGACCTTCTAATAAAATAATGCCTTAGACTGAGATGTTGACTTTGTATTCATATAATAAAACATAAACAGAGGATGTCTTGAAATTTTTTTATTGTCTCTCATTGTGGGTCAGTCCTATATGTGTATGTGTCTGTATTTGTGTGTGTGTCTGTGTGTGTGGGTGTATGTGTGTGTGTATTTGTTCAATGGGCAAAGTTTTGGAAAGAAACATCCAAAACTTATTATCAGATTATATTTGGTTCTTTACTTGAAAGAGAAAAACTAGACTGTTGATGTGTGAACAATATGGTTCTCTGTTAACAAGGGAGGAAGGAAATATGCCCATGGTTTTTGGCTTACATCCTAGTCAAGAATTCGAAGCACATGTATTTCTATGGGCAGAATAAAGGAGCTCAAGGAATAAATTTCCTGAAATTTTGGAGGAATGAAAAGTTTAGAAGCTATGTACAGTGGTTAAAACATTAACTGAAGCATTTAAGATAATTTATTGACTAAAACTGGAGAATTAAATACTTCCAAGATAATTTTCAATTTCTATATAATATCCATAATTATCTACATGTAAATTCTTAATAATTTAAGTCATTCTTTTATTAATTTATAAAATTCATTTAATTTATATTTACTGAGCATCTGTTTATGTGGGCACTGTCCTAGACACTGTAGAAGCAAACATTAATGAGATATTGCCTTGATCTTCAAAGAACTTACAGTCTCTCTCCGTGAGAGAGAGTGAGCCATGCAAACAAATAATTTGGGGGCTATGATAGAAGTGTGCACAGTACACCATGGGATCAAAGGTTTGCTACCTTATTCTGAAAGGGAGTGAGTACAGGCTTCACATCAAATGAGATACTTGAGCACTCTTCAGGAGGATGTAAGATGGATAGGACATGCCAGGCTGTCCCCTAGGATATGAGGAGGGAAAGGCAAAAGAACAATATTGGAAAGGGGCTTCACAAACAAACTTCTGTACTATGTCAAAGACATTGGACTTCGTTTAGAATAAAGAGTAGAATTTTATGAGTAAATACATGGTTACAAATATTATTTCTTGTTTAGTGTAGAAGACTGTCTAAAAGAATAAGATGGAAGGCTGTAAGGCCAAGCTATCTGAAGAGTTGGTGTTCAAATCAGACATAATGAGTCCTTGAGTCAGGGGGGCTACCATGGGGCAGGGAGGAGAGAATGCATATGAAACACCATCACAGTAAAATCTTGGTTTGTGAAGACAATTCCTTCCAGAAACATGCTTGTTATCCAAAGCACTTGTATATCAAAGCAAATTTCCCCATAAGAAATAATGGAAATGCAGATGATTTGTTCAACAACCCAAAAATATTCACATAAAAATGATTACAGTACTGCAATATAATACTAAATACTAAAGAAAATACAAAATATAAAGAAAAATAACAAATTAGCCTGGACTTACCTTTGAGAGCTTTCATGGCTGGTGTGAGGAAGATAAAAGAGAGGAGGATCATTGTACAGGATGACTTCCATTATCACCAAGGAAATCACTGCTGTCTATTGACTCAATGGAACATTCCTAAGCTTACTCTTATATGAAAAAGCAAAGAACTGTCCATAGGTGCTTGGAAGTGACAAAAATACACTGGTGCCAGTTGTGGGCACCTTCCAAAGTTCTGAAAAATCACTGATTTCTGCCAAACACTGTGGCCTGAGATGCAACATCCAAGCATGAGAGCTGATCACCCACAATCCTGCAGAGAGAGAGAGAGACAGAGAGAAAGAGAAGAGCCATTGACTCAGTTCTGATTATGTGATGTTTGGTATCAGGTTTGGACTTGTATTGCAAGACATCACTCTCTGATCAAGTTAAAGTTTATTAGAAATGTTTGTTCATCTTGCAAATCACTCGCAGAACAAGTTACTTACAATCCAAGTTTTACTGTATCAGTATTTAGTGACATTTTGTGTGTGGACATACAAAAAAGCAGATCTTGGATGCTTCCCAGGTTCCTGGTTTAAGTGACTGTAAATAGAGGTGGCTTCATTCACTTATACAAAGAAAACCTGGGTAGAATGTATTTATGGCAAGGGCTAAAAAAGAGTATAGTTTTTAATACATGATGTGTTTGATGTGCCTTTGAGACATACAGGTGGATATGTCCAAGAAGTAACTAACCAAATTGTTTTGGAGTTCATGAGAGATATATAACCCAAAGTCATAGATTTGGGAATCATGTATATTAGGTGATAAAGCCATGATAATGAAAAAGGTCATTTAGGAGAGCTGTATTTTTGAGAAGAAACAAGAACAATATCTTAAATGACCAATACTTAAGAGATAGACAGAGGAAGATAAACCTCCAAAGAAGAGCAAGAAGAAAGATCAGAGAAATAGGCAGCAGACCAGAAAATTAAAAAAAAAGAAGGAAATCAGTGAGCTATATTATGCCAGAACACAAACTAAAATATGAATATTTAATCCTACGAGTAATTCTGTTTTTTAGATACAAGAATATTCTTCTGTCCAGAACTATACTGAAGTTAATATTTATAGAAAAGATAAAATAAAACCAAAATTACTAAGAGAAATCCATTATTATCCTTCAAGAAAAATATATCACTTTTTTCTGCATCATTTCCCATTTGCGTTGACCTGTGCAAGGGTAAAAATTATGCAGCATGTAGAGAAAATGTTAATTTCCAGAGACTACTCTTAAAATGTTAATCAGACATATAATACCATACAGGGGGGCCTGGGTGACTAAGTTAATAGAGCATCTGACTTTGGTTCAGATCATGATTTCGCGGTTCATGGGTTTGAGCCCCATGTTGGGCTCTGTGCTGACAGCTCAGAGCCTGGAGCCTGCTTCAGATTTTGTGTCTCCCTCTCTCTGCCCCTCCCCTGTGTACACCCTGTCTCTCTCTCTCTCAAAAATAAACATTATAAATATAATACTGTACAAATATACAGTGACTTCATTGTTTAAACGAGAAGTAGTTATTACCCTGTGTGAAACAAGGACTCAACTGATAGCATATGATGCCAAGGATAAAGAGGCAGATGACCAAAGATTTTCAAGGTGAGGCTTATAGTTCATCCTGCTAGGAATCCATCACATTCAAAGGAAGCTCTTGTTAGTACCGAGGAGGCACAGCCATCCTCCAGCAATTCATCACATTATTCTTAATTCATCAACACTCAGAAAGGTCGATGGGTAGGAAAATAATGGATTTCACACCTTCTCATTTTTCCTCCAATTAGGGGACAAAAAGTCAACTCTATCTCTCATATCTCCAGAACCACAGTATAGACTCAAAAGGCAGAAGAAGGAGCAAGGACATTTTCAAACACAAAAGAGTCAGTGTCAGATATTCTGTGCATTAATAATATGATTCTGGAGAACAAATAGTACATCTGTTAAT
This sequence comes from Mungos mungo, assembly GCA_004023785.1. NCBI lineage: Eukaryota > Metazoa > Chordata > Mammalia > Carnivora > Herpestidae > Mungos > Mungos mungo. Next base: position 49,053 of record PISW01007093.1, read on the forward strand.
CTGTTGTGTTTTCAAAAAATGTTTATTTCTTTATTTTGAAGGGGGAGGGGCAGAGATAGAGGGAGAGAGAGAATCCTAAGCAGGCTCGGTGCTGTCCATGAAGAGACCAACACAGGGCTTGATCTCATGAACTGTAAGATCATGACCTGAAATGAAATCAAGAGGTGGACGCTTAACCAAATTAGCCACCCAGATGCCCCTTTGTTTGTTGTTTTTAAAGAAAACCATTCAGTCTTTCTTAAACTTTGAACTGTTATGCATTTTGTAATGTGTTTAGGTGATAGAGAAATGTTTTTCAAAGCATGGTCCCTGGACCACCAGCATGAGAAGAGAACTCCACTCTTTATAAGAAAGCAAAAAGCACTTTGCAAACTCTAAAACAAGTAAATGTATGGTACTATTTAAAAAAAAACTTTTTATGCATGCAAAGAACCATAAAGAACACTGGATCCAAAGGTGTCATTTTAAAGATGAGAATGCTGAAGTTGGGCAGATATGACTTCTTCAAAAATAAAGGCAGATTTCAGGTAAGAACCCAGGCATCTCAAATCTAGTGTATCTAAACTGTATATTTCATAATATACATTCAGTTTTCTCCTCCTTGCTTCATCTATCACAGTAAGTTGCCTCATTACCCGCACCACTACCACCACTACCACCACCGCCACCCCCCCACCCCCCTGCAAGTTACTCAAGTAAGAAACGGGTCATTCTGGATTCTTCTTTCTCTCCAGAAGGTATCTGGATTCTGTTCATGTCTTCCCAATGTCAATGCCATTACAATAACCCACAGTCTATGGTGGGGTGGTGGTGGGGTAGTTCCTAGGTAAGAACTTGTTTCATGCCAATCCTGGACACACTGTAGTAGTGGAAGGTAGCAGTATAAATATATTTCCCTTCTTCTCGGTGACAACTTGCATGATATATAAAATATCTATAATCCTTGTATATTGGTCAAAGACTATTGATTTATCATTGATCAAGAGAATAAGAGGGTTTCATGTTTCTATAACTAGAATGGGGATCAGTCAAAAGAAAATTCAGGAGAGCTTGGGACCTGAAATTCAAGGCAAAGTTTCTCTTAAGCTTCTTAGGTTGAGATCTAGGTGAAATTCACATGATTTAATGATCACTGGTATGGAAATGTCCCACACACAGAATCTTAAATATTTCCAAAGCCTAAGACCATGAGATGTCTCACCTGCATCACTTAGCAGAGGTCAGAGGTTTGAGATTTGCTGTACTGATCAACACTTATTATTTGAACAACACCTACAGATGAGTGAGAATTGCCCATTACAGTGAATTCCTTGCCAGTCAATGCCACTGTGATAAATTATTTTGAAATAAATAAAAATTGTCTCCTTTAAATTTGTATAGACTGCTTAATTATATTCTGTATCTGGACACATGTTTAGTTGCTAACTATATCTAAAAACTTTGAATTGGGTTCACCTTTATCTCTAGAAATATAATCCTTTATCTTCTAAGAGTTCAATTGGTAATGACAATTAACACATTGGTTCACTTCTTGGTGTGTGTCTTGGACTGTGCCAGGAGCTTGGCATTCATATTCTCAAGCAGCAATCGTTCACAATGCACCCAAAACTGAATAACTTCATATGAATGAGAAAAATTGAGACTCCAAGGAGTTAAATGACCTTGAACCCAGGTCTGTCTCATTACAAATCACAAAACTACTTAACTGCCCTATTCCTTGTCTGGTATGCTGAGTTGGTAAGCCCAGGAGAGACATGAATATACATTCCATAGGCAAGATGGTCGTGCCACCTGAGTTAATTTTAATAGCTGTGTGATGTTCCATTGTATGAGGATATCATAATTTTACTTAATCATTTTTTGGATACTTAGAGTTTTTCCATATGCTATAAATATTGTACTTTAAATATTATACTAATATTACACATGTTATAATGTATGCACATACTATAAATAGAGGAATATTTTGTACATAAAACTTCTTTATTTGGGATCATTTTTTTAATTTTTAGAAATGTACTTACTGAATGGAGATCGGAAATATTTTCATGACTCAAGTCAGTACAAACGGTCAGATGGATGAGCTTTGCTCTACCACTTATTACCTGTGTTACTGTAGGCAAGATGTTTAATGTCTAAATTATTTCTTCATCAATAGATTGGGTATAATATCAATGTTCCAGAGTTCTTATCAGATCTAAATGAAACAATAAAGGGACACCTATTAGTAATTATATTGTTAAAGTACTCTTTGTAAAGATTGATCCAATTAGTTTTTCCATTTTAAGTCTCTAAGAATTTCGTAACATCTCCTTGGCTGTGGGTCTCACTGTGCACATGTATATAATTTTTAGACTTCAGTAATTTACTGGTTTAAAATTATGTCTTTTAAACCTGCATATATCTCATTATCAATAACTATGCTGTGCTCTTCTCTGTACATCAGAGGGCGACTGGCATCGATCCATCTCACAATTGGCATTACTTTAACTTTGGTCATCTGATCATTCTTGGTTTCTGCCAAGTTTCTCCACCATAAAGTCATAATTTTCCCTTTGTAATTTATTAGAGTTTTGTAGAAGATAGTCTGATGCTATCCCAACATTTTGATCTCCATCACGACTTTATCCACCAAGGTTAGCCTCAACTGATGCCTCCTGCCTAACTCAATCACCATTGTAATGGTCACCAAATGAAAGTTCCTATTTCCATCATTTCTTCTACATTTATGAGTTGTCATTCTGCTAAAGAAGAGTTTACATATCTCTATTTATTTTACTCGTCATTTATTTATGTCATTACGGAGTCATGAATCTATTTTATTAAATAAATTATAATCTGTTACTTTCTTTCATTTTTAATTTTCATTTGGCCAGTAAGAGTCTCTTCAAGATGACTTCTGTATCCTATTATTACATCCCCACTTTTTTTTTTTTTAGTATTTTCTTATTTTCTCTTGTAAAAGATGTTACAGTCTCCTCTTGTACCTTTTTTTTTTTCCTTTTTTTTACTCTGGAATTAGCCATTTTTTTTCAGGAAGCCCTGTTCCCTTTAGTGGTAAAGAGTTATTAAACCAATATCTGGGCTCTCAATGTGCCCACTATTAGCAGAGTGTCAGTGTTTGTAAGGAGACCAGCAAACGGGAGTGGGAAAGAAATGCATTTACACATTTCCATATTTACACACACCTATGTATAAATATACCTCTATAACTATTTCTATATTTATGTATACATTTTTAAAATATGACCACTAAAACATAACTTGCACTTCATCAAAATTAAAAACTTTGGTTCTTTGAAAGGCACCATTAAAAAAACAAAAGGACAAATTACAGAATTGAATAAAATATTCACAATGCATATTTCTGACAAAAGACTTCTGTCAAGAATATATAAAATCCTCTTAAATTTAATAAGGAGACAAATAACCCAAATAATAAATAAACTAATGGTTTGAACAGATTCTCCACTAATGAAGATATACAAAAGATCAATAACACATTTAAAAATATTCAACATCATTAGCCATCAGAGAAATACATATTAAAACAAGACATCACAATACACCCACTAAAATGGTTAAAAATTTATTTTTTTTTAATTTATTCATTTATTTTGAGAATAGAGTATGTGTGTGGGAGCAGGGATGAGGCAGAGACAGAAGGAGAGAAAGAACCCTACCGGGATCTACACTGTCAGCACAGAGCCTGACATGGGGTTCAGTCCCATAAACCGAGAGATCATGACCTGAGTCAGTATCAAGAGTTGGATGCTTAAATGATTGAGCCAACCCGGTGCCCCTGGTTAAAAACCTAAAGCCCAATGTGAAGAAGATGTTAATCAAATGGAATTCTCATATATTGCTGGTAGGAATGGGAAATGGAAAAACAATTTTTCAGTGCCATATAAACTAAAACATATACTTCTATGTGGTAAAGTAAACACTTTTAGGTATTTTCCAAAGAGAATGAAAGAATATGTTCAAAAATATGTGTAAAACTGTTTGGAGCTACTTTAAAATAAATAGCAAAAACAATCCAAAGGCCAACCAACAGCTGAATGGTATATCCATACAGTGGAATACTACTCAATGAAAGTAAATGGACTGCTGATACATGCATTATTAACAGGGGCGAGTCACAAAAATATGTTAAGTAAAAGAAGCTAGACAGAAAAGAATATATTCTGTATGATTGCATTCAAACGAAGTTGTGCAGACAAAACTAATCTATAGTGACAGAAATCTACAGTGGCATATCCGTGATTGCCTAGAACAGAGGGTGAGGGGGGCATAAATCCACTGTAAAGGAACACTAGGAGAATTTTTTGCAGGATGGAAATGATCTACATCTCGACTGTGTTGATTTGTCACAACTCAATGGACTTGATCCTTAAAATAGATACATTTACTGTGTGTAAACTATTCCTCAATAAAGTTGTCTAAAAAACAAAGTGATTTCATACTGCTTGCTCCAATTCCGATCTTACTCCTTGGGGGCTTCTAGCCTATCACCATTCCATGGTTGTGAATACTTTTCCCAGTTGTGAGAAAGTTCTCAAAGTGTCTGCTTATTTGCTCAGTCAACTACTTCTTTGTTCAATGCATCCAATCTCCCAACGATGTTCTGTCTATACTCTGCATCCTGGAGAGCCTCGAGCACATGCCCAGATCCCTGCATGATGACCCCACCCATACCCATGTAACTGACCAATTGCCGATTTCTTTTTCTAGGAAAACAAGATGGGAAAGATGGGAATGTCTAATTATTTCATTTTATAGTTTTATTCTTTTCATCATTATCTTTGTTTTCACTGCTCTTTTTTTTTTCTGTATTTGTCTTTCATTAGAAACTCAGATGTGCAGTTTTATATAAGGTGATAGGATGGTCCAGCTATCCAATCCATTGTGTTGAGATTCCCTCAAATATGAATGTCTCCTGGACTGTCTGGTTTATCCAATGAGTTCTTCAATCTTGTATCCACTTGCAAGCAAGAGGGTCAGAATTCACCTGAGTGTAAGAGATTGGCGTGCAAGGAGAGTAATTGGGCACACGCTCTCACCATTCAGTGCTCAGACTTTCATTTAATTCCTCCATCTTTAGACCCAAGTCTCCCAGGCTTCTGCTTCATCTGGTGTCCCAGAATCTAGGACTTCTCACCCTCAATTTCTCCAAAGAATGAGTTTCCAAGCTTCCTGCCTAGGTTGAGTTGTTGCCTAGCTGTGTAGAATGGTGCAGAATCAGAAGACCCAACCACTGTAATAACAGATTTTCATCTTGTTCCCCTGTTTTCCCCCTTTTGTGTAGTCCAGGGTCCACTGTTGCTAGTCTATGTAAGTCTGCAGCTTCTCAGGGGCTCTAATGTGTCTTACCTCTTATTGGTCCTTCTGCATGCTCATTGGTTGATAGCTTCTTGTCTGATAAATTAGTTTTCACTCCTCCATGTGCTTTCTATGTTTAAAAAATGCTACAGTTCCTCTTATTCACTTATATCTCCTCTGCCATTCTATATGCTCTTGTGCATTATACGTTGTGCTCTGTTGCCACTTCAGTGGTATCTGGGAAGGGAGAAGAGATAAGCATGTATGATCAATCCTTCTAAGAGACCACTCATCACATAAAATTGTCTATTTCTGTCAACTAATTCTTTACTCTAAGAATTTCCTTAAAAATACATTGAATTTATCTAAATTTTTACACAAGAAAACTGCCCTAGCATATTCAGGAAAATCTTTAGGCTATTAGTAGATTGCTGGCTTATGTTTTTTTCAGGGGTTATTTAATAAATGGGGGGATTATTTACTGTTAAATCAGGATGTAAAGATTCTTTATTAAATTCCATCAGAGCTACCCTGTCAATGTCTCTCCTGCCTGGACCATCTATAGTGGATTGAAGCCATCCTGCGTTCTTACATTTAATTTAGTCCCAACCCTGCTTCACTGGGATGTTTGATCGATGATAAGTATAAAAACCAATGTGAATTCAAGATCAAAGACCCCAAAATTGGTCACTTCAACAATAAATACCAGTCTATTCCATTACTTGGCTTCTGAACCCAAACTTACTTCTATAAGGGTTTGCATTAAATGTTTTTCTTCATGAATGGATTAGTTAGTTCAATTGAATATCCAATCTGGTTTGTGCATGTATAAGAATATACACACATTCTTCCTGTGCTGATTCCTGGGGATGAGGGAAAGGCCTGACACATCCATCAGGAAGACCTGCAGGCCTGAGTCTGGGGATGAGGTTGCTGAGAGTGTATTTATGTTCCTCACTGAAGCCTGGCTCCTTCAGTTGCTCGCCAACGGGACATAGCTGAGAAGCCCAAAGGCTGAACTCAAATATGAACCCAAATGTAAGAGCCTCACCTATCAAAGACTTATAAAAGCCTTCTGGCATACTCTCCCTTGCCTCCTCCTCCCTACCTGAATGACTGTGAAAAAACCCAGAAAGATTTTAAGTTGAAAGGTGTTTGCACCTCTGAGCCTGCCCAGGGAAATCACCTTCAGGGTTTCTCAGAAGTCTTCTTGCCTTTGCTCCCAGAGAGCTCCCACAACTTTAGTTAGTTCACAGAAGAACCTCATGGAGCCATTTAGAAAACTCATTAAAAAGACACAGCTGGAAAGTTTGCCTCAGGTATTTTGGCAAATATGAAAAAAAAAAACTTTTTAATTGATCTCAAAGGAATAGAAACTATTTCAGGATCTAAAAAGTAAGTGTCAGGAAAAATATCCTTGTGGAGTTCATTAAACCTTGTCTCTATTAATTACAGAGCAGTGTTCCCCGCAGGCAAGTGCTCCAGAGATCATGTGGCACATGGCCTTTTGGGAAAATATCCTGGTCGCTTCCCTGTGGGACCTCAGAGTTAGGATTTAAGTGGGGTGTGGAGACAGACTCCTTGGAGACTGGAGTTCCAAGCATTTTATCAATGGATTGAGCTCTTTTTCCTATTCACACATTTAAATAAGAGAATAATAAACCAAATAACTGCCAATATATTCCAGGCACAGTTGCAAGACCTTTATATGAATTACTGCCAATCATCAAAATAATTTTTATAAGTGAATATTACCTTTCTATATATAAAAGAAGAAGCAAGCTCAGTCAGGTTAAATAACTCCTCCAAGGTCATAGAAGTGACAGACCCCAAATTTTAAACTGAGCCCAAGGGCTTGTTTGTTTTTCTGCTGAGAGAGTCTAGCATGAACTCAAGCATAGTCCCCCTAGACTTACCCATAGTCCCTAGTTCAACCACCCAAACAACCACCCTGAATTTTGATTCCATGGCAATAGCAAGGAAGACAAAACATGGCAACATTAACTGAAGACATGATAATAAAGGGTATAAGCTAGAATTTCCTCAAAGTAACATTATTCCTATTTTAACATTTCCTGCTTCTAGCATGTCTGTCCCAGTTGCTGTTAATCCCAGATCTAATTCCATCATCTCCTTGCCACAGTCCACTTAGACACCTTTGGTGATACATTAATACAAGAGAATTTTTCTCAATTAATACTACATTGATGCTAAGTTATTCAACCCTCTCACTTCTTCTGTAAGACTTAACTGAGGCCCAAGGCATGGGGAATGCTTGGGGTTAGTAAGTTATAATGTTTGTCTGGGTCCTCCAAGGGCCAATACCATGACATGATTAATTGTGCACGGTATATATTGGGGAAATACAATGAGAGAAAATGAGGAGGGATCTAGGGAAGGTTTGAAAAGCCATTTGATTCAGGTCTGATTCCTGGGATGGAGAGAAGAAAGAAAGGAAACACATATACACGCACCACCTGGGGTTTCAGCCAGAAACAGATGGCTCACTTAAATTTGGTAATTTGAAGAAAATTTAATGAAAGAACTACTTACAACTCTATGTGCAGGGTGTAGGGAACCCAAAGGGCAAGTACAAGATCCCAGGATAATGCAAGGTCAGATTTCTTTCCAAACTCTAGGCCTGAAGAAGAGGAGATTGAACCTGGAGAGAAAGAAGAATATGTAGAAAGAATGGCTAATAGATGCTGGAATCCTAAGTCAGTTATTAGAACCTGGAGCAAAAGAGGAATGTGTAGAAACAGTGACTAATAGAAAGTGGAATCTAATTCAGTTGGACCAGTCCAAGCCGACCCAACAGGAAATGAATAAATACTAGACCTCACTCTCCTACCTTTCCTAGTCTCTTGTCTTTGTTTCCAATGAGCCAAACCCAATAAGAAGTCAGACAGCAGTGAGGCCCTACGGTGTCCACAAAGATCGGTCTTAGCGGGCACAGAGAAAGATGAAGCATGGAGACGGAGGCGGCAAAGGGAAGATATCCACACACCATTTAATATGTATGTTCATCAGAACTGGCCACTCTGTTGGATCAGAAATCTCAGGGAAATTCCACACATATTTTATTTATAAATACTTGGATATAGGAATAAGTAATATCTCAAATAGTAATAAAAAGTACAGGATTTAATAGTGATAAGAAGAGGAAGGGAAAGCTCTTCTTTAGAAAAGATTGTCAACTAATAATCGTAAAAAGTAATGACAGAATTAGAAAATCACTATTTTGTAGCCAACTTAGCAACTGATTCAAGCAGTCAATAAATGCTAAAATAATTGGCTGAAAATATTGTTAGGAGACAGAATCCTTACATAGGCTAAGATTCATTAATTCACTAATTAAATTCAATGGCAGAAAATGTTCCTTTACAATAGAGAAATCTGGTGGAAATCACCTAACCAAAACACCAAACAAACTTAACATAATCAGTAATGGGACAGACTGACATCATGTGCCTCCTCTTACAACACACTGGGAAGAACAAAATGTCATCTGTAGATTTCCTCCCCAAAGAGTTTTATCTGGATCTAGGTTTGATGAATTCACATTTCAAGACATTCTACAAAACAACTACCTGAACTCTTTAGAAATAGCAATGACATGAATGACAAAGGGAGAGGGAACATTTTGAGATTAAATGAAGCTAAAGCAATAAGAAACTAACTGCAATGCATGATCTTTGATTGGATCTCAAACTGAAAAAAAAATCAAGAAAAAAGGAGCCATTAGCATATATAATGTCATTGCATTAATGTTAAATTTTGTGAGTGTGATAATGGTATTATGTTAAAATTTGGTTTTAGAAGATAAATGCTAAATTATTCAGGAGTAAATGGGGTGAACTATAGTTCACTCATACTGTCTAAAATATACTTTTAAATGATTTAGCAAAAATATATATTTGCAAATCATGTATATTTATTTTGTATATATCATATACACTAGAATACAGATTGCATTAACAAAAATTATATTCCCTTCTTTTACCTCAGCACTATTGACATTTTATTTATTTTTATTTTTTTAAGTTTACTTATTTACTTTGAGAAAGCAAACAAACAGGGGAGGGGCAGAGAGAGAGGAGAGAGAGAATCCAAAGCAGTCTCGGCACTGTCAGTGCAGAGCCTGACATGAGGCTTGATCTCATGAACCATGAGATCATGACCTGAATCAAAAACAAGAGTGAGATGCTTCACTGACTGAGCCACCCCAGGTCCCCAACACTATTGACATTTTGGTCTAGAAAATAATTCTTTATTGTGGCAAACTGTTCTATACATTGTAGGATGTTTAGCAACACCTCTGGTTTCTACCCACAAGTCATCTATAGCATTTCCCTTCCTTAATGATAATAATAAAAAATATGTCTGCTGGGGAACAGGCACAAAATCACCACTGGTAAATGTCTAAGCACACCTGTATATCTATAGCTAGCTAGCTAGCTAGCAACTAATAGAAAACAATTTGGTAGGTAGGTAGGTGGGTAGGTAGGGTAGACAGGAAATATTTCAAAATACTAACAATTAGCAATTAGTAAATATAAGAGGAGATATGGATGTTCCTTATGTTGTTCTTTCCAAAATTCTAGTTACAAAAATTTCACAATTTTACAACAATGTAAGGAAAAAATGAATCAAATAACACATCAACTAAATCGGCAAACAAATGTAACATGAAAATAAGACCAAGAAAAACATAACGTGTTGAATATGACTTGACAGTCTAACTTTGACCCACTTTCCTTCTCTCATTACTTTATTTTTGATAGTCAAAAGCCCCCCCCCGTCACAAAATCTGTTCATATCTATTTTCTTTCTCTTCTTCTTTTAAATTGTCAAACACAGGGGCATCTAGGTGGCTCAGTCAGTTAAGCATCCAACTTCGGCTCATGTTATGATCTCTCTAGGGTTGGAGCTCCATGATGTCAGGCTGTGTACTGACAGCTCAGAGCCTGGGGCCTGCCTCAGATTCTGTGTCTACCTTTCTCTCTGTCCCTCCCCCACTCATACTGTCTGTCTGTCGGTCTCTCTCTCTCAAAAATAAATATTTAAAAACTTTTTAAATTATTCAACACAGACCACTTATTTGTCACAGAGAAAGCCATCAAATCATTTTGTTAACAGTATCATCTCTAGCCACATCCTATTTATAAAAAAATAATCAAACTAATGTACAAACTAAGAAATTCTACCCCCAAAGGGCAGTTGTTCGAATGAGCACACCTTTCCCAGTCAGCCTGTTCGGATGCCCTCATGCCACCTTCCCTCCTTCTCTTCCCCCATTTGTCAGTCTCTCTTCTCAAAGGGAACTCCTGAGTTTAATAAAACTCAGGTCATTCAGCTTCAGCTAATTTTAATGCAGTCATTTAAGCTAAAGCTTAATAATTTTGCCCAGCTGGTATTTTAGAATCAGACTACTATGATGAAAAAAGAAAAAAATAAAGCAGCACAATGTGGGCCATTAATTGCCTTTACGTCTCCCGCTTCTACCCCGTTGCCATCCTCACACTGTGAAATGAGTAAAGGAACCTCATTGGAAATGGAGTAGGAGGAGCCCTGAAGGGGGCGCTCGCGCGCGCATTCCACTCCTTGCAGCTCGCCCACCAGCAGGAAGAAGAGGAATCTTACCTTGACAAGAGAGGGCACTTTTCACAAAGGAATTTTATCTCCTGCCTTTAAGGAAAAGATAGGAAGATCCCTCCCTGCCCCCAAAACAAGGCGTAGACCACCTCCTACAGCCAATGAGACACCATCACCACCTCCAACTCTTATTCTTCTTCCATGAACTTATGTTCAAAACACATCTCCCCAGTTTCCGCTTAAAGCCTAGTAAAATCTGACCTTCCCTTTGTCTTTTGGGATTTGCTTGTGGTTCTCCATAGTTTGCTTGTCCCCCATGGCAATTCCTCTGCTATTCTTGAATAAATTCACTTCGTTTGTAAAGTAACTGGCTATTTTGTTTTTAGGGTTTACACCCTAAAAATTAAATCCACTCATCAGCTTTCTGTTCAGTGAAGTCCACTTCCGGTTCTGGATGGTTGACCTCACAGAACCTCTAGTCTTCCCACCCCCACCCCCTCCTACATGATCTGCTAATAGTTTTCACTTCTTTTCTTACCATGCTTAGACTCTGTTCCATCAGTAACACATATTTTTTACTTTTTAAAAAAAGTTTTAGAGAGTGAGAGCATGAGCAGAGAAGAGGGATAGAGAGAGAGAGAGAGAGAGAGAGAATCTTAAGTAGGGTCCCCAATGTGGGGCTTGATCCCACAACCCTGGGATCATGACCTGAGCTGAAATCAAGAGTTTGATGTTCAATCGACTGAGCCACCCATGTATCCCAATAGAGAATATTTTTAATAAATAAGCTTAATTCTCTTGTCATTTCACTGATATTGTCAGGAGTGTACACCATCCTTGGATCAATCACACTGTCTTACAGTCATTCCCATCGCACTCCTGAAAAAAAATGACACAGCTAGAGAAGTGATTTCCAATAAAATCCAGCCCCATCGGGACCACTGATCCTGCCCAGCAATCTTCTAATTCTCCACACTAATATTTTAAGCATTTTATACTCTTTTCCAACCTCACACCACCTGCCCAACTCACCAACATCCCATGTCACATTTGACAGATGTTTTTATCTCCTTTTCACAAAACACAAGTCATCACATTGAAACCCTTTGACTGCCCAACACAAAACACTCTAATGTTTCTGGATCCACACCCATGCTTTTCTCTCTTTCTAACCAATGGAGAAAGTGGTCCCTTGTATTCAAGCCCATTTTCTATGGGCGCCTGGGTGGCTTAGTCTGTTAGACATCTGACTTCGGCTCAGGTGATGATCTCAGGGTTCATGAATTGAGCCCCGCATCAGGCTCTGTGCTGACAGCTAGCTCAGAGCCTGGACCCTGTCTTCAGATTCTGTGTCTCTCTCTCTCTGACCCTCCCCTGTTCACGCTGTGTCTCTTTCTCTCTCAAAAATAAATAAAACATTTAAAAAAAATTTTTTAAATCAGTGGTTGCCAGAGGTTGAGCAGGGAAGGATGAATAGGTGCAACACAGAGGATTTTCAAGGCAGTGAAAATATTCTGTAAGACACCATCACAGTGGGTACAAGTCATCGTAAATTTGTCCAAGCCCATAGAATGCACTACACCAAGAGTGAACCGTAATACAAACTATAGACTTTGGCTGATGATGATATTTCAATGTAAGCTCATCAGTTATAACAAATGTGTAACACCAGTAAGGAATTCGATAATGGGGGAGGCTAGGCAATGCATTGAGGCAGGAAATATATGGGAAATTTCTGTAGCTTCTGCTCAATGTCGCCCTCAACCTAAAACGGCTATAAAAATGTTTTTTTTTTATAATAATTTTAAAGCAAGTCAAAAAGATACCTAACTCTGTTTTTCCCATAGGAGCAGGAGTTCAGTATTTGTTAATTCAGGGTTCATAGCAACTTGATAAAACATAACTACGACAAATGACAGGAACCAACTTTATTACTCTGGATCATAAGGGAAATTCCTGCTGGGTTTGACTCTTCCTTTGCTTAGCTAAGAAAGATTCATCTGCTTCAAAGATAGCCAAAGGGAAGCAGGAGAGGATAGTGGTTACATTCCATAAATTACTTTGAGCACTGAATTAAAAAATACAGATCTATTGCTTCTAGTGGGAGAGTAGGTCCTTGCAATCCTTTGGTCACAAGATTAAAAAATTTTTATGTTTACTTATTTTTGAGAGAGACAGACAGCGTGAGCAGGGGAGGATCAGAGAGAGAGAAGGATATACAGAATCTGAAGACAGGCTCCAGGCTCTGAGCTGTCAGCACAGAGCCTGATGAGGGGCTGGAGCCCACGAACCCGTGAGAACATGACCTGAGCTGAAGTCCCAAGTTTAGCTGACTGAGCCACCCAGGTGGTGGAATCTGCAAACAATAAATACTTTTTAAAATTAATGGTCACAAGATTTTAATTAACCAAAACACCTTTGCAGCCTATGGGGCACTTTACCAACATCCTTGCAAAACAAGCCAATCTCATCAGCACTGAAAACCTGTTCTTTGCCATAAACCTTTTCTTGTATAATAGCAAATATTTTTGAAATTCTTCCACAGCCATCTCATTACAGGACGTCTTGCCTGCCAGTTTAACATTTCCCATGATGTATTACCTTTATAAAAATGTGACCCACCCAGCCTAGCTGAGAAGGATTTAAGAAGTGTTGAACATTTTCCTGTTTGGGGGTAACATGATCATAATTTTCTTTGGCCTCATAACAATACTGTCCATTATGCTTTTTAAAAATCAGTTGTCATCTCACTAATGCACAAATCAGCTACTTTTCTATCTCTGCCATAGTTTCATTATGCACTATGGTTCATTATACACTTTCTGGATAGCTCTCATGTACCGATGGGCACATTTCCTCTTCCTTTTTCTGGATGTATTGTACTGTACATTAACATTGGACTCATGGCCAACAGCGCTATAAATCATGCCCAAAGAAGATTACCTAACCTTCATCAGCCAAATTTATGGTTATTTTCTCCATAAAGCACATCACAATCTCTTCGTACTTAGAAACACTAGACGGTATTTCAGCATTACATTACACCAGGGAACTATTTGAACCGGCAAAGTCATCAACAAAAAGCACTGAAATGTGAAAAATGTGGCAGCAACTAGACCATGCAAAGGACATTTGTTTACGGCATGAGAGCTGAAGCTAGAAGGCAGAGTATCAGCCGGTGCAGCGGGAAGCAGGCACACGGGGGTGGGGGGCCATAAAGAATCTCCCACACTGCACTGGACCCTGCCCCACGATGAAAGCATCCCACGTGTTGATTTGAGGTTACAAGCAAAGTGTAGCAAGTGGACAAACTTACAAATACAGAATCTACCAAGCATGAGAACTGACTGCATCTTTGAAGATACTCTGCAAGAAAAAGGAAATGAAACTAGAAAGTTAATGGCTAAGAGAGAGCACTCAAATGAAATTTTCCCACATAACAGGTGACGGTGGTAACCAAACATTTCTCAATAAATATTATTTAAAACATTAATGAAACCCTTTTCTTTATAAAACAAGAAGACTTTGCAGAGACTTAAGATTTTTGTGAGAGGGGCGCCTGGGTGGCTCAGTTGGTTAAGTGTCTGGCTTTGCCTCATGTCATGATCTCCCAGTTTGTGGGTTCGAGTCCCGCATCGGGCTCTGTGCTGACAGCTCAGAGCCTGGAGCCTGCTTCCAGTTCTGTGTCTCCCTCTCTCTCTGACGCTCCCCAGCTCACACTGTCTCTCTCTGTCTCTCAAAAAAACAAAACAAAACAAAAAACAAACAAAAAAACCCCGCAAAACATTAAAAAAATAAAATAAATTAAAAACGACTTTTCCGAGAATCCAGAATCTAGGAATGGTATGTGGATGTAGTGGAAGGAGATAAAATATGAAAATACAAAGCTTAAAATAGAAATGAAAAACTTCCTAAAAATATTCCAAAACTGAATTTGGGATTAGTAGGGGAGAAAGAGAATAGAGGCACAGCTGGAAACATACCAAGAAATACTGAACATATAAATAATAAAAGCAAATATAATCAAATGGAAATTCAAAATTAAAATGAATTAGCAGTAAAATGAAAAATATGGAAAATAGGCATATGAGACCTAATGCATTCATTTTCTAGACAATCTAAATAAAAATACATATTTTAAACTATAATTCAAAAATATTCTTGAGATTTTAAAAAGGAATGAATCTAGAGATTGAAAAGGTAAACTGTGTCCCTGAGAAACCGATACAAATAAGGATATAATCTAGTAATGTCACTAGATTAAAAAGATAAATGATCATGTGTTTAGTTAACCACCCCTCCCCCTGCCCCCAAAAAAGCTATTTACAAAGCAAAAAGAATCATTCTGGACTTACACATTTATTTGCTGTTTGTTTGTTTGTTTAGAGATGGATAGAGAGCAGGTGGGGGAGGGGCAGAGAGAGAGGGGAACAGAAGTTTGAAGCAGGCCCATGCTGACAGCAGAGCGCAGTGTGGGGCTCAGACTCAAGAACCATGAGATTATGACCTGAGCTGAAGCCAGATGCTTAACTGATGGAGTCACCCAGGCGCCCCTCAACTTATACATTTCCACAGTAATATTCAATGCTAAAGTTTGTAAAGCAACACATACGCAATTCTCCAGGAAAGAAAGTACCGTCCAAATTTTATACCCAACCAAACAGCTGTGCAAATGCAAAGGCACAAATAGTATAGAAATAAAAGGAATTTAAAGAATATCAGTCCTAGAAGATCTACAGCAAAAGGATGGGTAATGAGCTTTGAACTTCTTTTAACTGCAGGACTCTGATGAATATAAATCTGAGGACTAAGGTCATAGAGCAGGATTCAAACCTTAAAACATGCCCTGTAGACACATTATAAGTAACAAAAGTTGAGAGGAAAAAAGGATAGTAGGTTACGTAATGTTGAATTCCTCATCTTTAAGATCTGGCAACAAGTGCTTTACTTAAATCTGACAAACTAAGTGAAAGAGATTTAAGTACATTTCATTGAGGAAAGTAATTACCAAGAAGGATAATAATATGACTTTGTAAGTCAGGTGTTGAGGAGAGAGAAAGAAAGCCGGATGAGGAGTGCAGAGACAAATTTCATTACTATCCATACCAGGTAATTGGTTACCTGCAGCAGTATCTTAAATTCAGTGTCAAGAAGGAGAAGATTAAAAATGTTATAGAAAATCATAGATATGAATCATAACCTCCAGAATGAAACCATAATTCTCCACATTTTTAATAGAAAAGTACAAAGGGGTACCTGAGTGGCTCAGTTGATTGAGCCTCCAACTTTGGCTCAGGTCATGATCG
The DNA here is from genome assembly GCA_004023785.1 of Mungos mungo. Classification (NCBI taxonomy): domain Eukaryota; kingdom Metazoa; phylum Chordata; class Mammalia; order Carnivora; family Herpestidae; genus Mungos; species Mungos mungo. The sequence continues at coordinate 65,276 of PISW01007093.1, forward strand.
CACACTGTGAGTTCAAGCCCCATGTTGGGCTCTATGCTGACAGTGTGGAGCCTGGAGCCTGCTTTGTATTCTGTGTCTCCCTCTCTCTCTGCCTCTCCCTGTCTCACTCTCACTCTGTCTCTCTCAAAACTAAATAAACATTAAAAATCTTTTAAAGAAAAATATACAAAAATATAAAATATACAACAGAGTTATATAAATTTATAAATATCCCAAGTTTGACACAAAGTCAGATGATAGAATCCAGACCATTTGAGTAATAATGATAAATGTAAATAGACTTAAACTGACATATTGAACTTAAAGACTGAATTAAAAAAAGTAAAAGCTCAATTCTATGCTGTTCACAAAAACAGAGTTAAAGCAAAGAGACTCAGAATATTTAGGGGGGAAAATATAGGCAATGGCAAACAGTGCAAACACAGACAAAAGTAAAGCAATATTATTATCAGACAAGATTTCATTCAGACCAAAAAAAGCATTAAGTGATGTAAGGGTACTAATAACAATAATGTAATTAACACAGAAGATATAACTATGTAACTTCAAATGAAATAGGATCAACCTTCATAAAGCAAAAGCTGGAGGCTATTCAAGGAGAAATAGAAAAAAAAAAAAACCCAGAAGAGTCGGAGACATTAATTCATCTTTCTCAGTTATTACCAGCTCTTTGAAAAATGTAAGATTTAAAGGACTAAAAATAGCATAACTGATAAAGCAGATTTAATTAATATTTCAC
>PISW01007093.1:66114-96594 GCA_004023785.1 Mungos mungo
AGAGAGAGAGAGAGAGAGAGAGAGAGAGAAAAGACCACATATCAAGCTTCAAAGAAAGTAATATCAAAAAGTAGAACTAATATAGGCATGATTTTCTAAACAATTCAAAAAATAGAAAATACTAACAAAATAGGAAAACTAAAATTCCATAGTATCTTAAAAATTTAACATAATGTGTAAACACTTGGTCAAAGAAACTTTAAAGTCCTTCTTAGTGCAACAAAATTAATCAAATGGAAGAACTTATGATATTCTTGAACAGCAAGACCAAGTATCAGAAATTCACCAATTCCCCTAAGCAAGTCAATAAATATAGTGAACTCCCCACGTAGCAATAGGATGTATTTTCTAACTGGATAGAGTAATGCTAAAATACTATGGAAAAGCAAAAAGCATGAATCACCAGAAAAAGTAGGTTTAGAGGGAACATACCTCAACATAACAAAGGTCACATATGAAAAACCCGCAGCCCACATCATACTCAATGGTGATAAACTGAGAGCTTTTCCCCTAAAGTCAGGAATCAGACAAGGATGTCCACTGTCCCCACGTTTATTCAACATAGTACTAGAAGTCCAAGCCACCGCAGTTATTCTAATTGGTAAGCAAGAAGTAAGACTTTCACTATTTGCAGATGACAAGATACTATCTACAGAAAACCCTAAAGACTCCACCAAGCTACCACTAGGACTGATCAATGAATTCAGTAAAGTCACAGGGTACAAAATCAACGTACAGAAGTATGATGCATGTCTATGCACTGATAATGAATCAGCAGAAAGCAGAATTAAGAAAATAGCCTTATTTACAATTGCACCAAAAATAATAAAATATCTAGGAATAAACTTAACCAAAGAGGTGAAAGACCTGTTCTCTGAAATCTATAAAACACTGATGAAAGAAATCGAAGATGACACAAAGATATGGAAAACCATTTCATGCTCATGGATTGGAAGAATGAGTATTGTTAAAGTGTCTATATGACCCAAAGCAGTCTATACAATTAATGCGATCCATATTGAAATACCAACATCATTTTTCACAGAACTAGAACAAATAATTCTGAATTTTGATAAGAAGCACAAGAGCTCGCTTCGGCAGCACATATACTAAAATTGGAATGATAAAAACCATGAAAGACCTCAAAAAGCCTAAGCAATCTTGAAAAAGGAAAACAAAACTGGAGGTATCACAATTCCACATTTCAAGTTATATTACAAAGCTGTATCAATTAAAACAGCATGGTACTGGTATAAAAACAGATCAATGGGATAGAACAGGAAATCCAAAAATAAACCCACAATTATATGGTCAATTAATCTTCAGCAAAGGAGGAATGAAGATACAATAGGAAAAAGACAGTTTTTCAAAAATGATGCTGGGAAAACTAGACAGCAACATGCAAAAGAATGAAGTGGACCACTTTCTCTCACCATACACAAAAATAAACTCAAAATGGATTAAAGACCTAAGGGCACTTGGTGGTTCAGTCATTTAAGCATCTGAATTCAGCTCAGGTCATCATCTCATAGTTTGTGAGTTCAAGCCCCACGTTGGTCTCTATGCTGATAGCTCAGAGCCTGGAGCCTGCTTCAGATTCTGTGTCTCCTCTCTCTCTGCCCCTCCCCTGCTTTCTCTTGCTCTCTCTCTCTCTCTCTCAAAAATAAACATTTCAAAATAAAAAAAAAATAAGTGAGCTACACACACAAACACACACATATACACACAATGGAATATTACTCAGCCATAAAAAAGAATGAAATCTTGCCATTTGTGGCAACATGGCAGGAGCTAGAATGTATTATGCTAAGTGAAATAAGTCAGAAAAAGACAAATACCATATGATTTCACTACTTTGTAGAATTTAAGAAACAAAACAAACAAGCAAAAGGAAAAAAAGAGAAAGAGAGAGAGGGAAACCAAGAAATAGGCTCTTAACTATAGAGAACTGATGGTTATCAAAGGAGGAATTTGTGGGAAGATGGGGGATAAAGAATATGTACACTTATCATGATGAAATAAAATAAGATAAAATGATAAAAAGAGAAAATTTATGAGATGACTGACATGTTTGTATTTTCAAACTTCACAGTAATTAAACCATGTGTTACCAGTGCATGGCAAGAGAGACATATCAGTGGGTCCAAATAAAAGGACTATAAATAAACAAATAGACATTGGAATGTGTTTATGATGAAAATGATATCTCAAATAGGTGATGCAAAAATGGAATTCACAATAAATGTACTGAAACCACTAAATGTATGAGAGAAAGACATAGTCTTTCACTTTGTACCATTCTATCTCCCAGAAAGCCAAATCCATTCCCAAGACACGAGGAATCAAAGGAGATAGTTTTACCATATACTCCTCATTATGGTAAATGCACATTTTTTTAATGAAATGCAAAGAGCCTTTCGCTATGTTCGGTTTTGAAATCATGTGTTTTTCTGGCTATAAAAGGAACATATGTTGTAGAAATGTGAGGAATCCAGAACATATAGGAAATCACAAAACAAAATTATTACAAAATCCCAATAATGCACAATGAAGGCAAACCTAGCTTAGCTATCCTTTCCTTTCTTTTCATGTTTCTATTTAACTGTTTCATTTAATTATACTTATTTGAGTCATATATAATATTCAATAGTATTGAATGTTTCAGATACGATATTACTTCAACTCAATTTCATGCCTCGTTTTTTAAAAATTTGAGTACAGTTGACACACAATGTTACATTAGTTTCAGATGTACAACATACTAGCGAGTTTACACATTGTGCTACACTCACTAAAGTGTAACCACCACCTGTCACCATGCACCACTATGACAATGCCGTTGACTATACTCCCTGCGCTGTGCCTTTTATTCCCATGACTCAGTCATTCCATAATGGGAAGCTGTAGCTTCCACTCTCCTTCACCCATTTTGCCCATTCCCCACCTTCTTGCCCTCTGACAAACCATCAGTTTGTTCTCTGTTTATAGGTCTGATTCTGGTTCTTTTGCTTATTTATTCATTTGTCTTTACTTTCTACATGTGAGTGAAGTCATATGCTAGTTGGCTTTCTCTGTCTGCTGTATTTCACTTTGCATGATGCCCTCTGGGTCCTCATACGTTGTCATACATTCATGCCCAATTTTATTCCCACTCTGCACCTGTGTCTTCAACATCAGTGTCTGTCATCAGGTTACTTTGGGGATCATCTAACAATTCACCAAAACATACCCTGTTTGCCGTCCTTTAGGTTATTTGAAAGGCAGCACCTTTGAATCAACGTATTATCCTGTAGTGAATCATATTCTAAGCTACAAGTGCTCTTTCATATACTTTAGGATATTTGTCTTTTTAATTTATTCCTTGTATATAATTTTTTAATCTAACCACTGTTATTTAAAAGAAGTTAAATTCCAAACTCCAAGATTTTGCCTTTGAGTACGTTCACAAGATTGACTCAATTTAGTGATTCGAGTTATTGATTTATTGTTTACCTTCTCAGAGCAAAATGATCTAAAACACTTCTTTCTATTTTATATGCACCAGGCTCCATGTCACTCAAAGAAGTTAATGTTCAGTTATCACCTCTTCTTGTTCTTACGTTCAGTGTCCCCTAAGTAGGTCTTTGTTCTATACTTTTCTTCGCACTAAATGCTCCTCCCTTGTTCCCCCTGGTTGTACAAATCTTACACAGCTTTCAGGATTCAGCACTTCTAGAAACCTTATTTTTTAATTCACTGTGCTCTTAGCACATTTTTCCTATTCTTCTAATACTTACAGAGATATTTGTATATTTTACCAAGCAGTTTTCACTCATATTGAATAATTTAAATATTCTTATTGTCACCTTTTACATATTCATGTCTTACGTCCTGTGTTGGTGGTTACTTATGTGAGGTAGGAAGCATGTTTTATGATTCTTAGCATCTCACGTAAGTTCATTTCATATAATAGATATTCAGCTTTATGGAGACTGTGAGAAATGGCTTAAATTTTGAAAATCTGTTTATTATTTGTAGAATGAAGAGTATTAGACCCGATGATCTTCAATCTGGTCTAGCTCTCCAAAGCCAATTTGGTGGTTGAGCATTACTCCTATTTCCCACTAGATGGTACCAACACCAAATAAACATTTCTTGAAGAAACTGACCATTTTAAAAAGTGAGTTAGAGAAATGAATGATCAGAACAGGTGGCCTATGGGGCACAGCAGTTATAATTCATGAAAAAAATTATATATAAAATTTTTTATATATGTATATAAAAAATTATAACTTTTTAAAAAAGTTTGTTAATTTTATTTTGAAAGAGAGAGTGCATGCATGCACACATGGGGGAGAAGGGCAGAGAGAGAGAGAGGAAGAGAGAGAATCCCAAGCAGGCTCCGCGCTATCACTTCAGAGCCCAACACAGGGTTCAATCTCAAGAACCATGAGATCATGACCCGAGCTAAAAGTAAGAGTCCATTGCTTAACTGAATGAGCCACCCCGGTGCCCTTCCCACTTTTAAAACTGGTCATATATTTAGTAATAAATGGCTTAATACATATCCCCGAGGACACAGTTGGACTCATGTGTATGAAATCAACCCCAAATACCTTACTAAGCAAATATTTACTGAGCATTATAGGAGCGTTATTTGAGACCACAGAAAGACAAACCATGCATGGATGCTCCTAAAAGGAAAATGAGGCATAAAAAATGTAAAAAAAACCATAACACAAATTAAAAAATGAGAACATTCAGAGGGTGCAGATGCAATTTCCAGCTACAGAAATTGACATTGGTCTTCAAGGGAATTGGGGTACTTTAGATTAATTTTGGGTCATGGGTTCAATTTGTTGTGTCATAAAATAAAAAGCATGTTGAAGCAGAGAGGGGAGGATATTACATTTTAGACTAAGGTCTTTGGACTTTTTGCAGCAGATGATGAAACAAAATTGAGGACTTTCCCATAGTTTTGTGATCAGCGCTGTGTTTTCAAGTTATGTCTGCTCACAGAAAGACTGCATGATCTCACCTATATATGAAATCCAAAACAGACAAACTCACAGAAACAGAGAATAGATGGCAATTGACAAGGGCCAGGAGGAGGGGAAGGGAGGTGATAGTCAAATGGGATGAAATTTCAGTTATGCAACAAAAATAAATTCTGGAGCTCTGTTACACAGCTCAGTGCCCATAGCTAACAACACCACATCATATATGTTGTTTTTGAGAGGATAGATACTATGCCCAACACTCCTGCCACAAAAAATAACAATGATTAATAATAATAGCAATAATAAAGAGGATGGGAGGAAGCTTTAGGAAGTGATGCCGTGTCATGACCTTGACAGTGGTGACAGGCTTTCACACATACACGCATCCCCAAGCTCAGTGAGTTGTATGCATTAATCACACACAGCTCTTTAAACACCAGTTATTCTTCAATAAAGTGACTTTAAACACTACAGAGCTATTTGATGAGAATAGGAGGGCCAGGGCCAGGTGAAGGACTGCACCAGCACATTCACGTGAGGGGTTATGACAGCTTAAAGGTGAATGGGGACAACAGTGACCAAGCTTATCAGGCAGGGAAGGTGGTGAAGGAGGGAGTGAATTGGAGGGCAAGATAAATGAGAACGAAGATAATAACTGGAGGACAACTGGAGAAAACTGGAGTCAGTTATGCTCACGTGGGTTATGAAGGGATTTGAAAAGGGCTAATTCGAACCTCTTGACTTGCAGAAGCATTCACTATGGCTTCCCTCTCAGTAAATCCAGTGCTTCTGCTCAGCAACAGCAGCCGTTCCCAGTTTCCGTTCTCCTACCATGCTACGTGTTGGCTGAGGATTTAAAAAGCTCCGAGATCTGGTGGATACGTGTTAGGACTGGAGCCCCATCTAATGCCAACAACGCACAGCTCGGTCTTTGTTGGGACTGTTAGTAACAGCTACGGGATATGTGCATCTTTGGGATTCCAGAGGAACCTTCTAAAGATGTTTCAAATACTTGGGGAGGAACACCATGCCTGGTTCCCGGAAACTTCTTAGTTCATTTTTCTCAGAAACACAAACTCTCCCTCACTTCAGTTCAGCTGAGATGAACAATGTCCATTGAACACCATCTACATTGCAGGTGCAGTGGTAGACTCTGGGGGACACAGAAGTGAAAAAGACATGATTCTGCTCCTCTGAGCTCAGAGAAGAGAATATGGCGCAGATGATTGTGACTCATACAGGAAAGGGAGCCAGTAGATAGTAATCTTCCAGAAGTAGATGATGCCTAAGCTGAATTAGAAGAAAGGGGGAAGAAAACCCAACAATCATATAAAGCTGGAGAAAGAAGGTGCTGTACGCCCAGGACATCGCCAGAGCAAAGGTGGGGTGCCTGAAGCAGCATTCATATTGTAGAAACTACGAGAAGCTTGAGAACACTAAGTGCCAGGTGGGAGTACCAGGCAAAGACGCTGGAGAAGGAGGTGCTGAGGCAGGAAGCAGAGGCAGCAGGAGCACATCACAGACAGCCGCTGCTCAAGCTACGGACACGTCCTTGCAGACAGTGGAGGGAACACTGAAGGGTTTTTAAAAGGAGTATGACAGGGGCGCCTGGGCGGCTCAGTCAGTTAAGCATCCAACTTCGGCTCAGGTCATGATCTCACGGTTTGTGAGTTCAAGCCCTGCATTGGGGTCTCTGCTGACAGCTCAGAGCCTGGAGCCTGCTTTGGATTCTGTCTCCCTCTCACTGTGCCCCTCCCCCAGTTATGCATGTGCTTGCTCCCTTGCTCTCTCTCAAAAATAAATAAACTTTTTTTTAAAAAGAGAAGTATAACAGAAGCACAGCAGCATTGTAATTTAGGGGGATTATTTATCATATAAACAAGCAATGCATCTTTTTACTCAGGAAAAAAAAGTAGAAGATATGAGGTAAGTGGAAAAGGAAAAGGAGGACCAGGTGAGGAGGAAAAAATACAAAATCTTGGAATCCATACAGTTCTAGACAAACACTTCTTAAATTCTGTATCTGTACCCCCAGATGTTTTTCCTACTAGATTATTACTGACCACAGGGTCTCAGCAGACATGGAATCGTTCAATGTCTCAGGCTAACCGTGAATCAAAAGGGAAACATTCCAAGCATTAAATACATTTTATGTAGAGTTTTAATATCTGCTTTAGCTGGCTCTTGCTTCTGAGCCCTACCATTACCATGACAACCTTCCCAGCAAAAGGCGAGGCTGATGAAGTTGCTCTGATCCAGAAGATTTGCACCGCTGTTTGAGGCTTCAACATTTTTAATATCAGATCCACCAGAGACGACCTTTGTGTGCGCTCGGTCATACATCACAAGTCTTAAATAACCTAACTTTTATGCTGCAATGTAACATTTCCCTGTGCACAGACTTACAGGGTCATAACTGGCCCAATCCACAGATGCTCCCGGACCGCAGAAGAATCTGGCAGTGAACAGAAGTAAAACAGCAAAATCGTTCTGTATACGTTTACTATTCACTGATCTTATGCAAGATTAGTGCAGCACGGGAGAAGCAGCAATTTCAAAACGGAACAGCCTCCTCAGTTCTCTCAAATACTGCTGGGCTCTTAAACTTTTACTTGATAATTATTTTAATGTGTGATTTATTTTGTGGGTGTGTGTGTGAGAGAGAGAGCGCGTGAGCGAGCACATGAGCAGAGGAGAAGCAGAGGGAGAGGGAGGCTCCACACTCAGCGTGGAGCCAGACACGGGGCTCAATCCCTCGACCCTGAGATCATGACCTGAGCCAAGATCAAGAGTCAGACCCTCAACCGACTAAGCCACCCAGGTGCCCTCGTTTGATTAATATTTGACCAACCTGCTTTCTCCTCTGCATCCCAAAGCTGATTAATTCTGCCTCCTTTTCTCTTTCCATGCAAGAACACATATGCCACACAAAGGAGCCTCATGCACATCATTTTTGTAATTTGTATTTATAAACTTTTTTTTTGTTAACAATATATCATGAGCCACTTTTCCTTGTCATTTTTTGTTTAGCTACAACATTTTCCATCATAAGGATTAGCCATATTTTACTCCATCTAACTAACTCTCTTTTTTAACACTCTGGGGTTTCCTTTTCCAATTTTTCTGTTATAAACCGCATTGCACTAAACATCCCATTAATTATTTCCACACAAAAGCATAAATGTCTGCTTTGGAATGACTAGTTCACAGGTCTGACTTTGTGCCAGATTTGGCCTTCTTTAAAAAAGAACGTCACTCTCTTTCCAGCTACTCTGGTTCTCGCTACAAACTTCTGCAGTCAGTATTCCTTCGGCCTATAAAACTTTTGCCCTAAGTCAAAATAAAGTAAGTGCTTTATTGAGCAGTTACTCTGTCCCAAGCACTAATCTGAGGATCTTCCCTGTATTGATTTATTTAATCCGCTAAATTAGACAATGAAATAGGTACAATCATTTTGCCCAAGTTTCCACAAATGGAACCAGCTACAAGCCAGGTTGTTTGGCCCCAGAGCCTGCAGTTTTCAGTCACGATGGCTTACTTGTCATGACTGGCTCCCTCTCCACCTGCCAGCTTTGTGCAAAATGCTGCTTCCGCCTAGATCTTCCAAGATGGCTGATTCCGAACTATTCCCCACTCACACATCATCACAATGCGGCGCTTTCACCATTTGCCCCACCCGGCCCCCTGCCCCAAATCTAGTCTCTGACAAATAACAGACCTGTGCCAGTATTTAAAAAATTTATTAACGTTTTTATTTATTTTAGAGAGAGAGAGAGAGAGACAGCATTAGCAGGGGAGGGTCAGAGAGAGAGGGAGACACAGAATCTGAAGCAGGCTCCAGGCTCTGAGCTATCAGCACAGAGCCCGACACGGGGCTCAAACCCATGAACCATGAAATCATGACCTGAGCCGAAGTCGGACACCTAACTGTCTGAGCCACCCAGGCACCCCGGACTTACACCAGTATTAACTTGCTTGTGAGAGAAACAGCAGAAGAACAGAAATGCAAACAGTCTATCGGTAAAAGAGTAGCTACATAATGACTAAGTTGGATATAAGCCTGGTGAACTTTTCACATTTGAGCTTTGGTTTAACTTTCATAAGGAGGCTGCAAAATTATAACATCCCATCAGTGTCTGCAAGTTGACCTCTAACCCTGTGGGGCTCTAAACTCTGTACCTTTGTCCTTTGTAAGTTGTTAGCTGTCAAACACACAGCAATATTCTCCAAAAATGTTACATTAGGATCAAGCAGACTTACTAGAAAAGTGTCTGCATAATATCAAAAAAATCAAGAAACTGATATTTTGGTGTTTTCTGATCTGAGATCGTTTTTAATAAAAAAAATTTTTAGTTAATTTATTTTAAATATTTTTAAATGTTTTTATTTATTTTTGAGAGACAGAGAGAGACAGCATGAGCAGGGGACGGTCAGAGAGAGAGGGAGACACAGAATCCGAAGCAGGCTCCAGGCTCTGAGCTGTCAGCACAGAGCCCAACACAGGGCTCGAACCCACCAACCATGAGATCATGACCTGAGCCAAAACTGGACACTTAACCAACTGAGCCACCCAGGCGCCCCTATTTATTTATTTTGAGAGAGAGAGAATGAGCAGAGGAAGGGCAGAGAGAGGGAGAGAAAAAAATCCCAAGCAGGCTCCACACTGTCAGGACAGAGCTCAGTGCGGGGCTCAAACTCAAGAACTGTGAGATCATGATCTGAGCGGAAACGAAGAGTCAGATGCTTCACCCACTGAACCACCCAGGTACCCCTGATCTGAAATAGTTAAAAAAAAAAAAAGAAAAAAAACAACAGAAGCTATGTGTACACACAGAGAGGATTGCTTATTACCTCATCATCCTAGACCTTCAACTTGAGGTATCCACTGAGAATTGGGTTGTCTCCATTCAGTGGTGGTGGGGCCATCATGGGGGAGGATTTGTTATTGTTAAGTATGAACATTTTAGAAAGTATATCTTGGGGAATGAGGTATATGATGGTTCTTTTCTTATTTTTTTATGGTTTTTACTTAGTTTTAAGAGACAGAGAGAGAGAGCGTGGGCAGGGGAGGGTTAGAGAGAGAGGGAGACACAGAATCCGAAGACAGGCTCCAGGCTCTGACCTGTCAGCACAGAGCCCGGCATGGGGCTCGAACCCACTAACCACGAGATCATGACCTGAGCCGAAGCCAGATGCTTAACTGACTGAGCCACCCAGGTGCCCTGAGGTATATGAGGGTTCTAGGCAACCAAAATGGAGTAGCACATTTGTGGTTTTGAGCAACCAGCTCCAAATGCTCCTTGCTCCTGTGAACAGAGTCTTCTGTCTGGAATGTTTTTTTGCCCACATAGGCACACGTTGTGCTCCCTAATTTCTTTGCTTATTTGGTCCAACATCACTTCCTCAGTGAGAGATTTTGTAACCATCCTATTTAACATTTCAAATCTCCACCAACATTGGTTACTACACCTTTCATCTTTCCTCCCACCCAAATTGGTATCAATATTGGTTTCCTACGGCCGCTGTAACAAATTAGAGCAAACCTGGTAATAACTTAAAACAAATTTACTTTCTTATAATGCTGGAGGGCACAAGTCCAAGATCAAAGTGTCAACAGACCTGTGCTTCCTTTGAAAGTCCAAGCAGAGACTCTGTCCTTACCTGCCAGTTTCTGTTGGCTGCAAGCATCCCTTGGCTTGCAGAAGCTTACGTCCAAGCTACCTCCATGTTCACACGGCCTTCTCCTCTGCCTTCGTCCCTTCTCTGTCCTATTACTTGTCATTTAAGACTTCTCTGTCTTAAACTTGTCATCTGTAGGGCCCATACAGATAATCCAAGGTGGTCTCAATTGGAAATCCTTAACTTAATTACCTTTTGGAGGCCCTATTTCTGAACGAGTTTACAATCACAAGTTTCAGATTGTGGATGGAACAAATCTTTCTGGGAGCCACCGTCCAACCCACTACATTATGTATATTATGTATGCTTTTTGTCTGTATAAGTGTACTGTCCACCATCTGGTCCTATCTATTAAGGTTAAAAGTTTTTATATTTTGTTTTAAAGATACATTTTTTTATTGATTTGGATGGACTCCATTATGCGTATGGTTGGTCATAACTGAATCCTGAGGCTTGGTCTTCAAGTAAGCTGCTAAAACTGACTACCAGAATCTACATGCCGGTCGCCTGTCCCCAAGCAGGCTTGCTCAAAATGTCCAACTTGCTTTATGTGGCTCCCTTTACAAGTGATTCTCTTCTGTGTGCATTTATCTATTACACTGCTGCATGAATATCATCTTCCTTCTGTTGAGGCTGAGCCCTACATTGATCTGATCTGCACCCTCTACTTTGCTTAGCTCATGCATTGACCTCACAAAGAGGTCAAGGCTCCGTTATTGATTCCCATCTGTTCTTTGAAACACAATTTAATAGAATTTGTGAAGAAATCCTACTTCCACTCTTTCTCTCACCCAGACACTTAGGAGAAATAATCAACAGCCCTTCTTTCTGGAGTCTTCCAGATTGTGGCGTGTGCCGCACCATCTGTACAGGATGGTTTTGGAGATCTACACAGACTTTCCAGGTAGTTCCCTGACATAAACTGTACCTAGGTTTGGCCTGCTTAGATCTTATACTGGCCCAGATCTTAAGCAATCAAAGTCTTTTGAATCATGTCAGTTAATCCTCATAACCATTACAGAAGGGAGGCAAAGCAGGCCATACTGTTTGTTTACGTATGAAGAATCTGGGCTTCAGAGTTTCGATGGTCTGTCCCAGTTCACACAATAAAAACAAACAATCTGTCAGCCACCAGTTGGTTGTTTTTATCCCCCATTCACTACTTCTGGTTTTTCAATGCATGCATTTCAGAGTCTTACAAGACTGTGCCATTATGATTGATTTATTTGAATTATCTCAGAAAATATTCACTTTTCTTTATGTTTGGTTTTAAAAGGAAATATATTTATAACCACTTCTCTATTGCATCAAGAAATGGAAAATATGTTCCTGGAGCAAACAGTAAATCATTTACATTATGAGAGTCATTTTCTTTTGTATGTTTATTCTCTAAAGGCAGGCAGGCTCGCATTTTATCTTGATTTCTTTATCTCCTGAGGAATATATTCCACATTTGTCCATTGTTATTTTATTGTTTCTCTGGGTATAGCAATTGATGATGCTAATTATACCCCTACGTACTTAGCTTCCACACTCCATCTATGGAAGAAGCATGTTTTCTCTCGAGAGAGATCCCATGAGCTACGAACAGACCCAGGAAGATCTGGGCTTTTGACCTTTGCTCCCCTTTGTCTATGATTGTACATTGTTAACATCCTAAGCTTCTGTCCTGAGAGTTTGTAAAATTTGCAAAGAATCTTACCTAATGCCTCTTACTTCAAAGACAAGAGAAAAGATCTTTGGAAACAGTATTTGTGTTTAGGTGAAAGATGTTGCAAACGGTACAAGTCATTCTATTTTTAACTGTTCTAATGGAAGGTTTCCATTCCTGGTGACATTGGCACATTATATTGGCTATAGTTCAAAGTACGGCCCCCTTGGCCATTGACAAAACTGTGAACCAAGAGTGGACTCATCTGTACCTTTCTGTGGGTGTGTGGCATGTCTGATCAGAAAGCCTACTGTTAGTAGGAAGAATATCAGATAAAAAAGCAGGACAACTGAAAATCACTGTGGCATAGAATGGAAAACTGCCAAATCCTAAACTTGGACTAGTTGCTTGTATTTGAGATGGCGTGCTGAGAACGACAGCCAGGGGGAGTGAAAGCAGATTGGAGAGGAAGAAGAACATTGAGGTCAGAAGAATAGACGGCTAACGAGGGCAACATTTCCTTCAACAAAGAGGATGTTTGATGATATCTGTTTATTTTTCACTTATTTTGTGCTCATCCACTAGAGGATACAAACAAACACAGACATATTGTAAATCTAGAAGGGAAATGTGAAATTCAGTACAAAACAGCACTATCAGTTACGTCCAAAGACAAACAATAATTGTATGAGGTATAGTTGATGTGCAGATAACAGAAAGCACTCTAGCTATGTGAAGCAGAAATGTATGAAATAAGGGAACCAGCTATTCACAAAAAGTGTTGGGAGAACTAAAAAGCAGTCAGTCTCTCGTCTCTGCCACCAAGACTGACTCCCCACAAAACATCCAGGATGGGATTGTTGAGGACATTGCTACCTCTGTCCCACTTGGGAAACCATCCCAAATCTGCTGGCCCACAACCCTTAATGCTTTCTAGATCCCCAAACAGCTAACGCCTATGCTACCATTTGCTTATACCAAATTAACTCAGTTAGGAGTTTAGACACAATCTCAGAAACCCCATTTTAGGTCTTAGCCAAAGAGAATTCTCCATAGTGCCCTTCAACCACAGACCACCTATGCAGATGTAGACCTCACAATAGCCAAGAGCCCAGACTGATGGCGATGTGGTGATAATCATACTGACATGAGTAGTATCAGTTCAGGCATTAAAGGGGAAAGGATGGAGGATGGAAGAGCAGGTGCTGAATCAAATAATTTCTTAATAATTTGTAATTGGACTAGTCCAATTGGATAGCTTGGCAATAGGCCAGTTTCTTCAGAGCCTCTTTGACCTCTCTATTCCTTAGGCAATAAATGAAAGGGTTGAGAGCAGGAGTGACAATGGCATAGAAGATGGAAATTATTTTGTTCATGTTGAAGGCATGGATGGCCCGGGGCCTGGCATACATGAAAATAGTGGCTGAATAAAAGATGGTTACCACCACGAGGTGGGAGGCACACGTGGAGAAGGCTTTCTGCTTTCCGGTGGGCATGCGTAGAACCGTAACCAGGATGCACCCATAGGACAGGACGGTGATAGAAAGGGGGATGAGAAAGATGACCAGCGCCAGGATAAAGTCCACCAGCTCGGCTACAGACATGTCTGTGCAGGAGAGGTTAAGAACTGGAGAGATGTCACAGAAGAAGTGGTTGATGACATTGGGGCCACAGAAGCTGAGGCGGGAGATAAAATAGATTTTAGCCAAGGAGATGCCAAAGCCAATGACCCAAGAGCCAAGAGCCAAGTGGAAGCAGAGCCTGTGACTCATAATCGTGGGGTAGTGGAGCGGACGGCAGATGGCCACATAACGGTCATAGGCCATGGCCGCAAGGAGCACACATTCTGTGCACATGAGCGCAATGAAGAAGTAGAGTTGTACCATGCAGTGAGTGAAGGAGATACTGTTGCTCACAGACCAAAAACTAAAGAGCAACTTAGGTACAGTCACGGAGATGTACCAGGTCTCCAAGAAAGACAGGTTGGCCAGGAAGAAGTACATAGGCTTGTGCAGTGGCCGGTTCTGTTGCACCAACAAGATGATGACCATATTTTCAGCCACTGTCAGAGCATAGGCAATAAGGAACATCAGGAACACGGCTACTCGCATGGACCAGCTCCCAGGGAACCCCACCAGAATGAACTTGGTGACCTGGGTCTGGTTCTCCACTTCCATAGTAGAGACACAGGACTTAGCTCTCCTGGGGGGAAAAATCACTTGGTCAGAGTCCATAGTCCAGATAGAATCTTCCATCCTTTGACTTCTCTGGTTAACAATAATAGTAACATATCATTTATTCATAATACAGTATAGTCTAGGCCATACACTTGGTACTTTATGGCCTAAAGTACCTAATTCTCACACAGCCTCTTTACATATTATTTTACCCATTTTAGTGATAAAGAAACTGAGTCTTGAAAAGACATTAAGCAACCTACCAACTTCCCACTGGTAACAGGACAGGAATCACATTGAAGTCTATGTCTAAAGCCCAGGCTCTAATATTATACACCGCCTTCACAATTTCACAGGATCTAGTCTTCATGTTCCAGGTTACCACTGCCAATTCCAAAGCATATGTGTGGTGCTCCTGGCCCATGTCTAAGCAGAACTTTGGAAGTTCTTTCTTTTTCTTTTTTTTTAAAGTAGTTTATTGTCAAATTGGTTTCCGTACAACACCCAGTGCTCTTCCCCACAGGTGCCCTCCTCCATCACCACCACCTCTTTTCTCCCCTCCCCCTTCAACCCTCAGTTCATTTTCAGTATTTGTCTCTCAAAATTTGCATCCCTCTCTCTTCCCAACTCTCTTTCCCTCTTCCGCTCCCCCTGGTCATCCATTAGGTTTCTCCTGTTAGACCTATGAGTGCAAATATATGGTATCTGTCCTTCTTTGCCTGACTTATTTCGCTTAACATGACACCCTCGAGGTCCATCCACTTTGCTACTAATGGCCATATTTCATTCTTTCTCATTGCCAAGTAATACTCCATTGTATATATATACCACATCTTCTTGATCCACTCATCAGGTGATGGACATTTAGGCTCTTTCCATGTTTTGGCTATTGTTGACAGTGCCGCTATGAACATTGGGGTACATGTGCTCCTATTCATCAGCATTTCTGTATCCCTTGGGTAAATCCCCAGCAGTGCTGTTGCTGGGTCATAGGGGAGTTCTACTGATAGTTTTTTGAGGAACCTCCACACTGTTTTCCAGAGCGGCTGTACCAGTTTACATTCCCACCAACAGTGTAGGAGGGTGCCCGTGTCTCCACACCCTCTCCAGGATCTGTAGTCTCTTGATTTGTTCATTTTAGCCACTCTGACTGGAAGTTCTTTCTTACAACTCACTTACCCCTCACATACCGCTTCACCCTTTCCCTCCACCATGGAGGGAATATGACGATCACATGAGGTAGGTGTGTGCTGAGATCAGGAGAGTTATGTTTTCAGTGTTAAAGAACTGAATCTCAGTCAAGTACCAGGTCTGCCCTGGTTTGCTATGTGACCTTGAGCATCTTATCCTCCCTGAAACCCAGTCTTCTCTTCTGTAGTGTGAGTGCTAATGCTCATTCAGCTTGCATCACTGTGGATGAAAACCCAAATGAAAAGATGTGAATGAAATATTACACAAACTGTAAATGACAAAACATGTGAAAGGACTTTCACCTTCTATTAGGGCACTAGGACGGGGGGGGGGCACAGGGAACAGGAGAGAGGAAGGGAGTGGCTGTGAGCAAGCAGAGTGGAGAGCAAACACAGGCTTTCCCCTCAGAGGGTGATAAGTCTTTGCAGATGGGGCTGGAGTCTCTGGGAGGAGAGTTTAAAAAAAAAAAGCAAACATGGGGTGCCTGGGTGGCTCAGTCAGTTAAGCCTCCAACTTCAGCTCAGATCATGGGTTCGAGCCTTGCATTGGACTCTGTGCTGATAGCTCAGAATCTGGAGCCTGCTTCAGATTCTGTGTCTTCCTCGCTTTCTGCCCCTCCCTCACTTACACTCTGTCTCTCTTTTTCTCTCATAAAAATGAATAAACGTTAAAAAAAATTAAGGTACATATAAAAAAATAAAATAAGCAAACCAAAAAAATGCATAATAAAACTTGAGAAATTTCGTATGAAGATGAAAACATACAAAATGATATGAATGGGATCAGGGGATGTTCTCTGTGACCTCTGAGGAGATGACTCAGGCAGAGAAGGATTCCAGGGATCCAGCCCTGTGAGTTGCTGAGAAAGGACAGCGCTGCCTGAGTGGGGCCACCGCTGCGTGTTGTGTGCATAAGATAACTCTGTCAGGGCACAAGGCTCTGGAAGTGGTGAGTGAGCCTGGTTGTTCAGAGAAGGGTGTGGTAGACCTGAATATGGTGGTTTCAGAGAGGTGGGCCGATTTTAGATGTGTTTTAGAAAAATCTTTAATGGAATTGATGAGTTGAGTATGGAGGATAAGGGAAAGAGAGAAACAAGGAGGAATCTTAGACATATGGCTTGCTCCATGGAAGTGACATCATTTACTAAGACGGGGAACAGTTGGGATGTTTACAGGCATTTTCCTCAGAGTTGAAGAAATGGCAACGGGCAAGAACTTGATAGGGTGGTATTCTGATTTGTTTTCATATGGAGCTTAGGCAATCGGCCCAGAATATTCTCTAACAATAATGTATTAAGCACTCACTAGGTGCTGAGAAGTTTGCTCAGTAATGAGTACTTTTCACACAACATCCAATTTAATCCACAAAACAATACTAAGGCAGTATTGCTATTCTAACTTCCCAGAAGATACTGGCTTACACAGATTAAGACATGTCTCCAAGTCAGAGAGGGATGAGATCAGAACTACAGGCAAGCCGAAGCCTGTCTGACTGTGAAGACACGGCCTCACCCCCCAGGCTGACTCACACACAGACGACAATACCAAAATTGAAACTCATCACCATGTATTCATTTTTCAATGTCTATTTTAGGAAATATTCTCTAATCCTACTGAAAATTTTTTTATAGGCACAGGCCATTACAGATGAACCTAAATTTAAAGAAAATAACAATATGACATAGGCACATATTTCAGTCTCACACACGCGTGCACGTGCATGCACACACACACACACCCAGAAATAAACGTATAGAAATGTTTGGTAAATGTATCAGAGAAGAGGCAATCATTGGACTGAGTCTTGAAATATAAATAAGTGAGAAGACAAGACATTTTAGGCAGGAAAATCAGAGCAAACAAAGGCATAGGAGAATGAAACAGCCTGGCAGTTTCAGGAAAGCAACTGGATAAGACTTATTTGCTGTGTGAGTTGGAAATTATGAGAGAATGAATGAGTAGAAAGGGATGGAGAGAGAGAGACACACACACAGATGAGACAGATACAGAGAAATAGTGACAAGGGCCAGATCATAGAGACTTCTATATGAAATATTAAGGCATTTGGAAGTTGCCCTGTGGCATAGACAATAAACAGTTACTGAATGTTTTCAGCAGCTGATAACATCCTCATATTTTACCCTGGCTTTGATGTGGGGAGATGGACAGAGCTGGTGAATCAGAGGTTGAGAGACTAGTTGGAAGACACCCTCATAGCAGACACTTAAAGACACTCACCAGAGAACAATCAGCCCAGTTACAGTGTTTGTGAAAGAAATGAAGATAAATATGTAGACAAATGTGTTCAAGAATTGCATGAGTAATTTTGTATTCCTAGGGGAAACTGGAAAGAAGAGGAGAGGAGAGGAGAAGGGAGGAGAGAAGAGGAGAGGAGAGGAGAAGGGAGGGAGCAGAAGGGAGGACAGGGAAGGGAAGGGAAACAAGGGAAAAGGAAAGAAAGAGAGGGAAGAAGAAGGAAGGCAGCAATTCCTATTTCAAAAAGAAATTCCTATTTCTCAAAAACTAAGGAGTATATGGGCACTAATTATTACACGCTAGCTAGTAAGAGGAATTGACCATATTTATTGTGAACGTATGATTTTATATACGATCTGTGACTTTTCACTCATGATAAGTTCTACCCCATTAGAGTGAAATCAAACTTATTTCCCCTCATAGCAGAATTCTACCATTGATTTGGAATCAAACATCTTAGCTCCTTTCTCCATTCTTGTGCCTGCTGCGTATGCACTTTCTCTTAATTTTGTCTGGAGTCTGTACAAATGTAGATGTCAGTTGTGAAAATCAGATGAAGACAGCCTCTGTCTCTGCAAAGAGTACCGTGGTTTGTTGACTCCATCACAAACGACTTGGGGGGAAGAGGCAGCAGCCTGCTGCACGGGGCCCCCGGAGGACCTGTAGGTGGAGGTCAGAATCTGGGGTGCCTATTTTTACCCTACACCGACAGAAGCTCCCTAAAAGCAGCAGGGGGAATGTGCTCTCTGCTCACCACACGCCTGGCTGCACTTACAAGTGTAAAAGAGTATCACCCTGACCAACTGATAGGCATGGGGGTGAGTACAAGAAAGAGGTTCAACAGCATTAAATATCTAGGATTTAGACATTGCTGAGCTGTGGGAGTCTGAAGGAGCTGCCAGCAGAGTCAGAAAGAGATGCTCTGAGACAAGATGCTTACCTTGGCTCAGCAGTCTCTGCTGGGGTGGAATGTGAAAAGAAATTCTTCAGTGATTCTAAAATAGGAAGAAGTAGAAAAGAAAGATTCAGGCACCGAATAGATGAGAGGAACCCGCTCTCTAAACCTAGAAGTAAATGGGCACAGATTACCCAACTGCTTCCAGACTGATAGCCAGGACTAAATGACAGGTGAGCCCCAGGCTGGAGGGTCACATCTGTGCCTGATGTGTTACCAGGCCGTCTCACCCAGCACCCCGGGACCACAGCACCCATCGCCTGCCCCGGTGGACACTGCAGTGGTCTTAGATTCACCAAGCCCTGAAGAGCTTTGGATTCTGAGGGCTTTAAATGGTGTTAAGACTTTCTCTAGCTCTCTGCCAAGACCCAAGAGAAAAGCACCTTGATGATGCCAGTTCAGGTCTCTTGTGGGAGCCAGAGAAACTGCCATCCGCCCATGGTGGCAGTCTTATTTGTTTTATAGAATAGTCATTCAACACAGGGAAAAATCCACTTACAGTCACACGTTTTGAAAAGAACCAGATTTGAATTTCTTCTTTGTGGAAACATGATTTTAAAAAAGTTACTGCTTCGAAGTCTCCCCATTTACAGATTTTCAATTATTATTCAATCTTTCGGCTCACTTGAAACAAGATGATCGTATCACTGCTTCAAGGGAGATAGTAGTAGTCAATGTAGACTTATGTTGCTACACTTTAGTAAAATTTCAAATCGGTTTTTGTTTTAAATGCTTATGCCGTAATTGTGTGCTAACTCCGTTTATTGTGTTGTGATCATCATTGCTTCGTCAGCTGCTTTTTTGGAAGCGCTTGATCAATATCTTACTTTCTGGAACAAAACTCTACTACTATATATTTGTAGCCTGCTGAAATCTTAAGTGGCTCTTACATTAGGAAAAGCTGTCAAATTCACTGTGGCTTCACGAAATCGTCAATGGATACTGTTATAAGCAATTCAGTCTGCAACATGAGGTCATGGTAATTATACCCTCTTTTTTTTTAAGAAAAAGATAAATTTTATCTTAAAATTAAGAACTCTTAACTAAATGACTCTTAAGTACTTTTTAATATCGTTTTTCTTATAAGACTCAAATATAAAAGAAAATTATTGTAGCAAATAAAAATAAGGCCCGCCTTTCAAATCACTGGCCTCCATTTTTCTCAAAGTTCTGGGGAAACTCTGACATCCCCTAAAATGGATAAATTCTCCAACACGGATTTTAAATATATTGTGATGTGGTCATCACTAATAGCAACAGAAATGACAGAGTGTCCACCAAACAACGGTTGCACTAACCGCTCTGGTCACCTGTGGTGATGGCTGGGGTTGGGGAGATGGGACAGGGCAGGAGGCATACGTTCCCCTCAAAAACAGGGAATGTGCATCTACTGTGAGAGGGTTCTATGAATTGTTGAGGCTGCTATTTCTTAAATAAGAGGTTTGGGATCTGAATTTCATATAAATAATCTCCCAAAGAGTTTGGAGATGTTCAGCCAATACAAACGCCGTATTCTACAACATGCTGGCACTATCTTATCCTAGAATTCAGCTATCCAGGTTAGAGGTTTTCTTTTTTTCCATTTGTACCTGTTTGTAGGTGCAGGTTGGAGAATTCTGCAGATCCCAGTCCAGGACATGTGGGAAGCAATAAGGAAGCCCAAGGAACTCATTGTCATGCTGTTCTTCAGGCCCCCAGATCCCCTGGCTTTCTGCCTTCTTTTTATCAGTCAGTCTTCTTGTCTCTGTTGTGTTAGATCCAGATTTTTAACAGTAAGGGGCTGTTCGTTTTTGGTTTTGTTGAGTAATAGCCCCATATATGGATATTTCCATGGTGTGTTATCTATTCACCTCTTGATGGACTGTTCTGTTTGGGGCACTCCTTCAACCCTTACTCAGGCCATATACATGTCTGCCTTGACCTTCATTCCCTAGTGTACAGAGCCTGAAGGTCACCCAGTGGTGAAATCTTAGCATCTTCCCAGGCTTTTTCTAAGCATAAGTTCAGCCCTGGGCGTGCATGTAGTCTTCTCAATTCCCGGGTAGAGACTTAAAGTATTAAAAGCCCTAGTTCTCCCAGGTATGTCCTTTTTCATCCTCTCCCTTCTCAATCTGATGGCCTACTGTCCACCTTCATGTTTATCCTAGCCTCAGAATTCTGTGGCCAATTCTTTTGCCTTTAAATACTTTTAGCAAATGCCACCCGAGAAGCCATCCCAGCCCTGAGAATTCTCCGAGTCAGGGAAGCAAAGGTAAGGCTTTATGTCAGTTCTTTAGGTAGCTGCCAGACAGGGCGAATCACTCAACCAAAAGTCTCTGAAAGTAAGGTCCATAATGCTGGCTATGGCTACCAACTTGCATCGATGGTGTAGAATGCTACTTTCATGGCTACCACCAGTCAGAGAGGTGGCAGATGATGGGCGGGCAACCTGAATGCCCCAGCCCCACGTTCCCACCATGCAACAGCTTCGTCTTCACTAATCTTTCCCGTCATTGCCATTTTTTCTACTAGATTCCAGAGCTCTGCAAAATTCTGAAAGTTTTTAAAAGGTTATTAGTGACATTTACAAAGAAATACGGTCTTGGGATTCCCTTCTTTCCCATTTTCAGTGATTTTAACTGAAGCACCATTACTTTAAATATTTATATTCAAGAATATTGATATATACATATTTTATATATTGCTTTACACCTTTTAACTTTGCCAAATTCCCTTATTAATTCTAAGTCCTTGTATATTCATAGGGATTTTTCCATATCAACGATAATGCTGCCTCAGAATAAAAATGATTCTATTTCATTCTTTCTAATCTGTACCCTTTTATTTCTTTTGCTGACCTTGCCACTTTAACTAGTTTATACAGTGGATGGAAAATAATAAGCATTGGTATCCAGGTTTTGTTCCCAACATTTGAGGGGAAATCATCCAGTATTTCACCATTAAGCATGACGTTAGCTGTAAACTATTAGTATATACCTTAAAGTTTATTTATTTATTTTGAAAGTGACACAGAGATCATGAGTGTAAGGGGGGGGGGAGGTGAGAGAGAGGACGAGAGGGAGAATCCCAAGCAGGCTCCACACAGTCAGTGTGCAGAGCCAGATGTGAGCTTGAACTCACAAAACCATGAGACCATGACCTGAGCTAAAATCAAGAGTTGGATGTTCAACCGACAGAGCCACCCAGGTGTCCCTTTATATACCTTTTATTAGGTGGAGAAGTTCCCATCCAGTGCCCAAATACATAAAACAACCACAGACAGAAACAATCTTATTGATAAGAATGTGCTAATTGCAGGAGACTTTCATACTCCTGACAGCAATGGATAGATCAACCAGACAGAAAATCACTAAAGAAACAATGGACCTGAATGACACATTGGAACAGATGGAATTGATAGATATATTTAGAACTCTGCATCCTGAAGTTAGGAAATTCGCCTTCTTCTCAAATGCACATGGGACATTCTTGAAGACAGATCACATACTGGGGCATAAAGCAGCCCTCCATAAATATAAATGAATTAATATCATACCATGCACACTTTCAGATCACAATGCTGTGAAACTTGAAATTTACCACAGGTAAAATTCTGGAAAACCTCCAAAAATGTGGAGGTTAAAAACGACCCTACTAAAGGATGACTGGGCTAATCAGGCAACTAGAGAAGAAATTTAAAAATATATGGAAACAAATGAAAACAAAAACACAACGATCCAAACTCTCTGGGACTCAGCAAAGGCAGTCTTAAGAAAAAAGTATATTGCAACCCAGGCCTATTTTAACAAACTAGAAAAAGCGCAAATTCAAAATCTAACAGAGCACCTACTGGAACTAGAAGGGGAGCAGCAAGAGCACCCCAAACCCAGCAGAAGAAAAGAAATAATAAAGATCAGGGCAGAAATAAACAACATAGAATCCAAAAAAAAAAAAAATCAAGCAGATCAATAAAACCAAGAGTTGGGTTAAAAAAAAAAAAAAAAAAAGATAAACCTCTAGCCAGGCTCCTTAGAAAGAAAAGAGAGAACACCCAAATAGATAAAATCATGAATGAAAATGGATCTACTACAACCAATCCCTAAGAAATACAAGCAATCATTAGAGATTACTATGAAAAACTAGATGCCAACAAACTGGACAACCTAGAATAAATGGACAAATTCCTAAATATATATACACTACCAAAATTCAAATGAGAAGAGATAGAAAGCATGAAAAGACTGATAGCCAGTGAAGAAATCGAATCCATTATCAAAAATCTCCCAATGAATATGAGTCCAGATCCAGAGGCTTCCCAGAGAATTCTACCAGACATTTAAAGCAGAGCTAATACCCATATTTCTCAAACTACTCCAAAAAATAGAAATATAAGGAAAACTTCCAAACTCATTCTAAACAAACCAGAAAGAGACCCAGTAAAAAGAGAACTACAGACCAATATCCTTAATGAATACAGATGCAAAAATACTCAACAAGATACTAGCAAATCAAATTCAACAGCATATAAAAAAAATATCCATCATGATCAAGTGGGATTCATTACTGGGGTACAGGGCTGGTTCAGTATTTGCAAATCCATCAGTGTGATCCAGCATGTTAACAAAATGAAAGATAAAAACCATATGATCCTGTCAATAGATGCAGAAAAAGCATTTGAAAAATACAACACCCTTTCTTAATAAAAACCCTTGAGAAAGTCAGAATAGAAGGAACTTACTTAAACATTATAAAAGCAATTTATGAATAGCTCACAGCTAATATCATCCTCAGTAGGGAAAAACTGAGAGCTTTCCCCCTGAGATCAGGAACATGACATGGGTGTCCACTTTCACCACTGTTGTTTAACATAGTGTTGGAAGTCCTAGCACCAGCAGTCAGACAACAAAAGAAAATAAAAGGCATCAGAATCGGCAAACAAGAAGTCAAACTTTCACTTTTCACAGAAGACATGATACTCCACATGGAAAACCTGATCGACTCCACCAGATGCCTCCTAGAACTGATTAATAAATTCAGTAAAGTTGCAGGGTACAAAATCAATGTACAGAAATTGGTTACATTCCTCTACACCAATAATGAAGCAGTGGAAAGAGAAATCAAGAAACTAATTTCATTCACTATTGCATGAAAAACCATCAAATACCTAGAGTAAACCTAACCAAGGATATAAAAGAACTATACAATGAAAACTACAGAAAACTTATGAAAGAGATTGAAGAAGACACCAAGAAATGGAGAAACATTCCCTGTTCATGGATCAGAAGAATAAACATTGTGAAAATGTCATTACTACCCAAAACAATCTACACATTCAATGCAATCCCCATCAAAATTGCACCAGCATTCTTCTCAAAGCTAGAACAAGCTATCCTCAAATTCATATGGAACCACAAAAGACCTCGAATAGCCAAATATAGAAGAAGAAAACCAAAATGGGAGGCATCACAATCCCAGACTTTAGCCTCTACTATAAAGCTGTCATCATCAAGACAGTGTGGTATTGGCACAAAAACAGACACATAGACCAATGGAATGGAATAGAGAACCCAGAACTGGGCCCACAAATGTATGGCCAATTAATTTTTGACAAAGCAGGGAAGAGTATCCAATGGAAAAAAGATTGCCTTTTTAGCAGGTGGTGCTGGGAAAACTGGACAGCAACATGCAGAAGAATGAAAGTAGATCACTTCTTACACCATACACAAAAATTAACTCAAAATGGCTGAAGGGCCTGAATGTGAGACAGGAAACCATCAAAACCCTCAAGGAGAAAGTAGGAAACAACCTTGACCTCCACCGCAGCAATTTCCTACTTGACACATCCTGAAACACAAGGGAAATGAAAGCAAAAATGAATTATTGGGACCTCATCAAGATAAAAAGCTTCTGCACTGTAAAGGAAACAATCAAGAAAACTAATAGGCAACTGACAGAATGGGAAAAGATAGTTGCAAATGGCATATCGGATAAAGGACTAGTATCCAAAATCTATAAGGAACTCACCAAACTCCATACCCGAAAAACAAATAATCCAGTGAAGAAATGGGCAGAAGACTTGAACAGACATTTCCTCAAAGAGGACATCCAGATGGCCAACAGGCATATGAAATGATGCTCAGTGTCACTCATCATCAGGGAAATACAAATCAAAATCACACTGAGATACCACCTCACGCCTGTCAGAGTGGCTAAAATGAACAAATCAAGAGACTATAGATGCTGGTGAGGATGTGGAGAAATGGGCACCCTCCTACACTGTTGGTGGGCATGTAAACTGGTGCAGCCTCTCTGGAAAACAGTGTGGAGGATCCTCAGAAAACTATCAGTAGAGTTCCCCTATGATCCAGCAATAGCACTGCTAGGGATTTACCCAAAGGATACAGAAGTGCTAATGCATAGGGGCACATGTACCCCAATGTTCATAGCAGCACTGTCAACAATAGCCAAATCATGGAAAGAGCCTAAATGTCCATCACCTGATGAATGGATCAAGAAGATGTGGTATATATATACAATGGAGTACTACATAGCAATGAGAAAGAATGAAATATGGCCATCTGTAGCAAAGTGGATGGACCTCGAGGGTGTCATGCTAAGCGAAATAAATCAGGCAGAGAAGGACAGATACCATATATTTGCACTCATAGGTCTAACAGGAGAAACCTAATGGAGGTCCATGAGGAGGGGAAGAAGGAAAGGGAGTTGGGGAGAGAGAGGGATGCAAAACCTGGGAGACTATTGAATACTGAAAACGAACTGAGGTTGAAGGGGGAGGAGGGTACTTGTGGGGAAGAGCACTGGGTGTTATATGGAAACCAATTTGACAATAAACTATTAAAAAATAAAATAAAATAAAGAAGTTCCCATCTATACCTTGTTTTTAGTGACTTTTATTATGATTAATTTTGAATTATATTAACTAGATTTTTTCATCTATTAAGAAGATTAACTTATTTTCTCCTTTTGTCTGTTAATATAATGAAAGACACTGTTTATTTTTGGATGTTGAACCAATGTGTGTTCCTTGCATAAAATCCCCAAGGTCATGATCTATTTTATTTCTATAAATTACTGAATTTTGATAATACATTATTAGAATGTATGCCTGTTCATGAAGTTTATCAGTCTATAGCTTTCTTTTCTTTTAACTCTTGGTTTGGTCTTGGGGTGAAAGTAATCCAGGCATCATAAAAATATGTGGTCTTTCCTTGGGGAACCTGGTGGTCAGTCAGTTAAGCATCCAGCTTCGGCTCAGGTCATGATCTCATGGTCTGTGAGTTCGAGCCCCGCATCAGGCTCTGGGCTGACAGCTAGCTCAGAGCCTGGAGCCTGTCTTTGGCTTCTGTGTCTCCCTCTTTATCTGACCCTCCCCTGCTCATGCTGTATCTCTCTCTCTCTCTCTCAAAAAGAAATAAAACATTTTAAAAAATATGTGGTCTTTCCTTCTTTTATATGTTCTGAAAGAGTTTGTGTAGAATTAAGACTATATGTTCCTTATATATTTCATAAAATGAATTAGTGGACCTGAAGTTTTCTGTGTGGGAAGACTTTTAATGTATATTCAATTTCTTTCATGTATGGAAAGTTTGTAGGTTACCTATTTCTTCCTTTTCTAATTTAAGAAAAATTTAATATTTATTTACTTTTGGAAAACAAACAGAGCATAAGTAGGGGAGGGGAAGAGAGAGAGGGAGAGATGGAATTTGAAGCAGGCTCCAGGCTCTGAACTGGCAGTACAGAGCTGGAGGCAGGGCTCGAACCCACAAACTGCAAGGTCATGATCTGAGCTGAAGTCAGATGCTTAACTGACTGAGCCACCCAGGCACCCCCAAAGGTAAATATTCTTATCATAAAGTACACCTAAAATTGGATTAATCCAACTAAAACTTCAAATAAAATTCTTTGTATTTATCCAAAGGAGTCAAAAACGTATGTCCACACAAAAACCTGCACACCAATGTTTATGTTAGCTTTTTTCATAATTACCAAAATATGAAAGCAACCAAGATATTCTTTAGTAGATGAATGGATAAATAAACTGGTACATGTAATTATTCAGTTCCAAATTATTATGCAGAATATTTGGAAATGATTCACATCCAAAAGGAAGTGAAAAGATATGGGAAAAACATAAAAGTATTATTACTAAATGAAAGAGGTCAATCTGGAAAAGCTACATACTGTATGATTCCAAATGCAGTAAAACCTGGTGAACCCAAAACTGCTCAAAATAATAAAGCCTATTTAAAAAATAGTGAATATCGCTTCAATCTAGTACAGAATTTTTATTTACTAACATTTATTCTCAGGATTCTACAAATAGATATTACTCCATCGTCTTCTGTCATCTAACATTGCAAAGGCCAATTCCAGCCAACCGGACTTCTAATCTGGCCCCCAGGATTCCCACCTCTGGGTGGCCATGCCCTAGAGAGTCCTCTCCCCTTGACTACGAATATGATGCGATTTCACTCATGTGATAATGTTTCACAACATAGAAAAGGGGATTTTAAAGATGTCCCTACTCGGTTGAATTTTATCTACTCAAAACAAAGATTATTCTGGGTGAGTCTGACCTAATCAGGTGCACCTTTTTACGGTGTCCCGGTTTTCCTGGGAATCAGAGATTCAAAACACCAGAAATTCTTCTGTAGCTCTTTTACGAAGCAAACTGCGATGCTGTGACAGGACAGACACGCGTAGCAAAGCCGTGAAGGTGGCCTCCCAGAGCTTATTATAAAGGGTCACCAGCTAATGACAATATCCCTCAGTTAGTCAGCTGCAAGAAAACGAATTCTTCCAACAACAAGTGAGCTTGGAAAAGGACCCTGAATCTCAGATGAGATCATAGCTCCAGCAGACACCTTGACCTGAGCTGAGTGAGAACCTGAACAGACATTGCATTTCGTTTATGCTGTGCCTGAACTTCGGACCAACAGAAACTGTGAGATGATAGATGTGTGTGGCTTTCAGCTGCTAAATTTGTGGTAATTTTTTACACAGTGATAAAAAATACACTAGCTTAACATTTTCTAAGTGGCCCGTTTGTTTTGTTTCTGTTCTAGATCTTTACTGGGGCCCCTGGGTGGCTCAGTCAGTTAAGCGTCCAACTTCAGCTCAGGTCATGATCTCACGGTTCGTGGGTTCAAGCCCCACATTGGGCTCTGTGCTGACAGCTCAGAGCCTAGAGCCTGCTTCGGATTTAGTGTCTTCTTTGTTCTCTGACCCTTCCCTGCTCATACTGTCTCTAAAAAAAATAGATCTTTATAAACTTTCACTACACTTGAAATTCAGTTATTTCACCAGCACGTCTATAGGGTTTTTTTTTTTTTCACTTTAATTTATAGGTAGGTGTATGTTGAGACCCTTTAATCTAGAGAACCAGTTTCTCCTTTATTTAAGTGAACTTTTCATTGATTACAGTTAATGATGGGAGAACTAAGTAAGGTATGACTTAAAATGCTAAAAACATGGGGCGCCTGGGTGGCTCAGTCGGTTAGGCCTCCGACCTCAGCTCAGGTCATGGTCTCACATTCTTGGGTTGGAGCCGCGCATCAAGCTCTGTGCTGACAGCTCACAGCCTGGAGCCTGTCATCCAATTCTGTGTCTCCCTCTTTCTCCGCCCCTTCCTTTCTCATGCTCTGTCTCTCTCTGTATCAAAAATAAATAAAACAGTTTTTTAAATGCTAAAAACAAAGCAAAGAATTAGAGTAGTGATATTTTAAAGGAAAGACCTAGAGAAAAAACAGGTCTACCATTAGAGAAAATGATCCGATATTCATGCACAGATAAAAGGGGTAAGACAAAATATTAAGCTAATCTTTTCATCAAATGAAATGACCTTTGTATAATAAAGGGGAATAAAAGCAGCACAAGAAAATGATTCCTTCCTATGATGCGCGAAAGAACAAACTAACTCTTTTAAATTAATTGCATTCATCCAGATCCTGAATTTTATGCCAAGGTTCTAGAAAACTAGTATATACTGTTTCATAGCCCCTTATTATAACCTGAGAGCACAGGATCTGTACCAGGATGTTAAGGACAAACAAATGTAGAGTATTTTTTTTAATTTCCAAATTATCAGGAGGGTGGGTTTGAAAACACAGGCATATTAGCATGGCAGAATAGGATTAACACACAAAAGCATGCACTGTGAGCATGTAGTAGCCTGTCATTAGCACTCACTAGGAACAAACTGACGTTCATGAGAACAAATAATGTCATGCTACCTTTGCTTTCTATATTGATAGTTTGGTAGGTTGATATAAAAAGGTGTTGTTTTTGTTTTGTTCTGCTTTTTTACAATGCAGTATATAGGTAGTTCTGATTAGCCCAGAGCTGATAGGCTGATAGAACAGAGTGTGGGGTCAGCATTTGTTATGGCCATAACTGTGTCCCACGAGAATTCATATGTTACAATCTCACATGTAGTACCTCCGAATTGATAATATTTGGAGATAAAGCCTTGAAAGAGGGAATTAAGGCATAATGAGGTCATATGTGCAGGGCCTAACACAACGTGACTGGTGTCCTTATAGAAAGAGAAGATTAGGGGGCGCCTGGGTGGCTCAGTCGGTTGAGCATCCTGCTTTGGCTCAGGTCATGATCTCATGGTTCGTGGGTTTGAGCCCTGTGTCAAGCTCTGTGCTGACAGCTAGCTCAGAGCCTGGAGCTTGCTTCAGATTCTGTGTCTCCTCTCTTTTTGACCCTCCCTTGCTTACCTGTCTCTCTCTCTCTCAAAAATAAAAACATTAAAAAAAAAAAAAGAATTCTCTTTAAAAAAAAGGCTCACAGTTAGTGAGTTTGAGTCCCATGTCAGGCTCCGTGCTGACTGCTTGGAGCCTGGAGCGTGTTTCAGATTCTGTGTGTCTCTCTCTCGCCATACCCCTCCCTCATACTCTGCCTCTTGCTCCTTCAAAAATAAATATTTTTTAAAAAGAGAGAAGATTAGGACACAGACATGCACAGGCAGAGGAAGTACCATGAGAGGGCACAATAAGAAGACAGGCATCTGCAAGCCAAAGAGAGAGGCCACCAAGGAAACAACGCTGTCAATGCCTTGATCTTGGACCTCCAGCCTCTAAAAATGCAGCAAAATAGATTTGTGTTGTTTCAGCCACCCAGTCTGTGGCACTTTGTTAGCGTAGCCCTAGCAAACTAACACAGCACCTGGTGCTTACTAGATGTCTTCAGAGAAGGCTGGACAGACCAGTCTATGAGCATCAAAGAATGTCAGAGGCACGTTGCTGCCATGGAATGTTCTGTGCCACAGAAACAGACACCCAGACTTAGCCTTTGATTTTCCCTTGGAAAACAATCTCACTGTAGTTGACTTACTCTGTGCTAATGTCACCTTCAGTCATTCCAGGCGATGGCGGGCCACCTGTCAGTCTTTCCCTCCCACCTTTCCCCTCTCCCTTAACCACCCTCAGTAAATGTATGGAGCTCTAGCATGAAACATGGAACTCTATTCACTGGGGATCTCACAGCTGTGCTTTGAAGAACACGCTTTGAGAAACTGAAGATACTTGATACTCAAAGATGAGTCCAGAGGCATAGGCATTGGTTGTGATATGGGAGGTTGTTTTTT